>VIAB01002779.1:142850-155552 GCA_009801035.1 Oophaga pumilio | reverse complement strand
ATACATAGTATAACATTCCACTTTGGTGGTGTTGTTATTAATATGATAACTATATAGGAATACTCTGTACCTTCATACATATGTATATATTAAAAACTTTAGCTCACAATATTTTATGAAGTATGACAAATTTTCAACCATGCCTAACACCTCAGAATATTTGATATGGTTCTCAGTAACTTATGATTTATCTTAATGAGCCATATTGATATATTATGACATGTACGGTACATATCTTATGAATATTTGACCCATAGTCTACAATAATGTTATAGAGCTTCCCAGCGCATGTCCCCGAGAGATTCCTGCTTTTTTATAATTTTTTTATAAAACCTCGGACCAAGGAGTTGGGGATGTTATGAAGTTCTTTTAGCAGCATTTAGAGGTATGCTTTACAGCAGCCACATGGACCATAGGATTCATATTCATTCACTTCTATGGGAGCGTTTTCTACTAATGCTCTGTGATGTGTGCAGAGGTCACCATGCAGAGAGTGGGAGGAGGTAGGTGTGATCATCACCTGCTGTGAATTGTGTGATCCTGTGTTGTCAATATACAAGTACCACTCACACCCTTACTGTGATGATAATGAGATGACTAGTGAAAAATTGTTTTTGCAAAACATGAAATGTCGGCCTACTAGTAGGTTTTGTACCCAGAGTTAAAAAAAAATTGCAAGCCTTAATGTTTTTTATTTAGGTAGTGAAATTAAAAATTAACTTTAAAACTGTAGGTTATTTTAGGAAATGTCCTGGTGACTTTTATTTATGGTTTTGGTTCACGTTTATAGTCACTATGTCTTTATATGATTTTTGGCTAGCGATCACACTTTGCAAAACTATGTTGTCACATTATAGCCCTCTTTTGGTCCAGTACTATAACTATAGCAATGCATAGCACCTGGATGCAAAAGAGAAGCATAAAACATGCAGTTCAGGAGGCATGACAAGCAGTTGCCACAAGTTGCTTAGCATTTTGCAGTTTTTATACATAATAGTTATTCATTTTTCAATAGTACAACCTTTTTAGACCATGTGGTCGAAACTACTTTTGAGGCACAGTTCAAAGCTCAGAAGCTCAGAAGGGAAGAAACGCCGGATTGCAGTTCAGATTTTGCTAGCATGGTTTGAGGATCCATTTCACATTGACAGAGCCCCTGAGGTGCCAGAACACCAGAAGCCCTCCATAAGTGACCCCAATTTACAAACTACACCTCTCAATGAATTCATCCAGGGGTGCAGTGAACATGTTCACATAACTTTATACCATTGGATAGTGAATAAAGTAACATCTTTACTGCTATAATGCTGTTTCAAACCCATTTTTTTATTTTTTATAAGGGCTAATAGGAAAAAATGGATCTGCCAATTTGTTGTGCAATTTCTCCTGAGACGACTGAGCACAGATTTTCCTAGAATAGTTTGCAGACTCCATATACAGAGCCCCTAAGTGCAAGAAGAGCAAAATTCCCCTTCGAGTGACCCCATTTTGGAAGTTATAACCCTTTGGGAGTTTATCTACAGTTGCAGTGACGATTTTGACTCCATGGTTGTTTTACAGAAACAAGCAGCAGTGAATGTTGCTGAGTGAACATTGCAAATCTACTATTGTAGTGCCTGTATGAGCAAAATCGCCGGGACGTACAGTACAGACCAAAAGTTTGGACACATCTTCTCATTCAATGATTTTTCTGTATTTTCATGACTATGAAAATTGTAGAATCACACTGAAGGCATCAAAACTATGAATTAACATATGTGGAATTATACATTACACTTTACAAAAAAGTGTGAAACAACTGAAAATATGTCTTATATTCTAGGTTCTTCAAAGTAGCCACCTTTTCCTTTGATTATTGCTTTGCACGCAGAAAAGGTGAACGGATGGACTCTACATGCCCAGTTCCCACCATGAAGCATGGAGGAGGTGATGATGTGGGGGTGCTTTGCTGGTGACACTGTTGGGGATTTATTCAAAATTGAAGCCACACTGAACCAGCATGGCTGCCACAGCATCTTGCAGCAGCATGCTATTCCATCCGGTTTGCGTTTAATTTGACCATCATTTATTTTTCAACAGGACAATGACCCCAAACACACCTCCAGACTGTGTAAGTGCTATTTGACCAAGAAGGAGAGTGTTGAGGTGCTACGCCAGATGACCTGGCCTCCACAGTCACCAGACCTGAACCCAATCGAGATGGTTTGGGGTGAGCTGGACCGCTCACCACTTCAATTTTGAATAAATCCCCAACAGTGTCACCAGCAAAGCACCCCCACATCATCACACCACCTCCTCCATGCTTCACGGTGGGAACTAGGCATGTAGAGTCCATCCGATCACCTTTTCTGTGTGCAAAGCAGTAATCAAAGCAAAAGGTGGCTACTTCGAAGAACCTAGAATATAAGACATATTTTCAGTTGTTTCACACTTTTTTGTAAAGTGTAATGTATAATTCCACATGTGTTAATTCATAGTTTTGATGCCTTCAGTGTGATTCTACAATTTTCATAGTCATGAATATACAGACAAATCTTTGAATGAGAAAGTGTGTCCAAACTTTTGGTCTGTACTGCACCTATACGTCCAAGGTCGGGAAGTCCTTCCCAACTTGGACGAATGGATATGTCTAAGGTCATGAAGGGGTTAAACATTAACCATTGTTTTAACTTTTATTGATATAAATCAATAGTACGCGTAAAAAAAGCAACTTTGCAATTTATCTTATCAGAAAAATCTGCTTCTTTCTCCTCCTGGACTGATCATTCACTCTCAATTCATGGGTAAAATCTGTATTCAGTGAAGTCAGATGTCGCCATTATGGCGATGTCCATTGCGTTTAAAATTATATATACAGAGGAGAGGTAAAAAGGAGGGACAAGATAGGAACAGAAATACATTCTGCTACTCCTTCCACCTTTCCTTTCCATAAAATTTTATAAGTAGAAAATGCCATCTCCTATCTCAGTAATGGGAAAATCGGTATTCACTGAAGACAAAATTTACCTGCGAAGTTAGATTTCTGAGAATGAATGATCAGTTCAGAAGGATAAAGCAGCAGAGCTATTGCAAAGTTTCTTATTTTAACATGAGCTATTAATATATGGGGAAAAATGAAAATGATGATTAGTCTTGAATCTAACCCAGAGAAGATCTCAACGGAGACAAAACAATTTGAAATTGTTTGACAATGTTTTTCTTCCTAGTTTTCGCTAAGATGTGATGTAAAGAAGAATAATGCAAATGTGAATCTGCTAAATTTTTGCCTTCATAGGAAAAAAGAGCTGTCCTGTGTATCCAACCGAATTGGTGTTTGCTTTGGACATGTCAAGTGATGTTAAACCGCTCGTGTTTAACCGAATTATCAACATTGTCACATACATTATGACAAATGTAACCATTAGGGGAGGTAACTGTCCTGTTGGGACAAGAGTGGCCGTGATGTCATACAACAATCATACTAATTATTTGGTGAGGTTTTCTGACTTCCAAAACAAAGATAAATTGATGAATGCAATAAAGAAGATATCTCTGGAAAGTTCTAATAAAGGTCGTGACCTTGGAGCCTGCATGAGATTTGTATCCCGAAATGTGTTCAAGAGATCTCTCCAAGGAGCTACTGTAAGGAGAATCGCAGTGTTCTTCAGCAATGGTCGTACTGAAGACCCTGCAGCAATCAGCACAGCTGTAATGGAATACAACGCTCTTGGGATAATACCTGCAGTCATTACCTTTTCTCCTGCACCTGTAATCAAACGAGCATTTTCAGTAAGGCTTTAAATTTATTTTATTGTAGTGATCAATCCATAAGATCTATGCATTGCTTTGTCATATTTATCTTATAAAAGTGGCATTGCCATTTTGTATTTTTATGATATACTGCAGGATATGCAATAACATTAAATTTATTGGTGGTCTGACCCGTGAGACCACATCTGGAGAATAAAGGGATCAAGCATGCTTGATGTGTAGGAATAATAATAAATTGTATTTTTTTATTTCTATAGTGCTAACATATTTTGCAGTACTTTACTTACAGAAACTTGAAGCACCGCCGCTCAGGTAAATGGTACTGAACTGCAGATACGTGCCCAAGAAGTGGTTAGGAAAGTCATAATACACTGAAAAACTGTAGAGGAATCTTAAAGATTAATTATCCACTGTTGGAAAATCCCTTCTCAATAACTCAAATGCCCATAGCTAAATAAAGAGGGACAATGCACGGTCAAAGGAAGCGCTAAGAAAACACAGACAATGCAAGAGTTTCTTTAGCCCACAACGCGTTTCAACGGTGAGTGGTGACCCATCTTCATCAGGTGGCAGCATTGTCTGTGTGTTCTTAGCGCTCCCTTTGATCGTGCATTGTCCCTCTTTTTTTGCTTGTTATTGTCCTCCATTGGAGGTCACGGCTGGAGCTGCTTTGAACCTTGCAATACTTTTATTACTGTTCTCCTGGCACTCCCTGGTGAGCGCTAATTTGTTTTATAATCATAGTTAAATAAAAACTCCTTAATACTTACCTCCTAGACCAGCGCTGTTCCTGCAATGTCGATCCTGTATCCCTAGGCTGATCAGCTGTAGCCTTTCAGTTTTACATCAGAACGGAAACATGCTGGGGCCAAAGTGGTGACACAGGAACATTGCTGGTCCAGGAGATGAGTATGCAGGTTTTTTTTATTTTATGATGGGCAGTGTGGGTATTAGTATGGTGTTGTTCTCTACTAGCGAACCCCCTGTTAATACCTCTACTTCCCATCATAAAATATAAAAACAGCATACTTATCCTTAACTTGTGTTGTGGTCCCTTCATTTTAAAGATTAGTGAGGAACAAAGCAGTAAGATGGCATATTCTAGGCTCCATGCACACTTTGCATTGCACCATGTGATTCTCTGTTTTGTGACATATCTGTGAGCTATCTACCCTTAGAAACAATGCTTTTAAGTGGTTAATGCCTCTATAAAATGACATGCAGTTAATATGTTTTACACAAATGTGACCAACAAAAACCTCAGTATGTAATTAGAGTTATAAAGAGGGCCACGAAACTCCGAAATACTGCCACGAGCATAAGGCCTAATTTTGTAAATATATCACATTGCTTATCTTATACCGATCCTGAGTTACAGACTGGATTATAGTCCAGATCTTCAGTCACTATTTACAGGCTTCAAAGCTGAATTCTTCATACATTCCATTGTAACGTAACGTCAGCACCCATCTCGTTCTTGTAATCTCCAGTCTAGAATCCTGTTTACAGTGTAATGATCTGATGTAGAGAAACTGTTGAATTCTCCCACCATAGTATAGGAACTGCCATAATGAGGACAGCTAGTAACTCTACATGTAGTTCTGTACTATAATACTGATAATAGATACTATACAGGGTTACCATGCATGAAGTATAAATGGTATTCCTACTTAGAGATTCTTGTTAACTACACTTGATTTTGAAATCAGCTTTTTATTGTTTCCATAGATCGATGACTCAGGGACATTGATAGAGTTAACTGCAAAACGGTTTGAACCACAAGTACAAACCTTACTAACGTGCACCTTTTGTTATGGTGAGTCCAAAAGTGCCGCTATGAATGTGACTGATTACCGTATATAAAAATAATTAAGACATTCAAAGGATAATACAACTTTAGACCAAAAATTATGAATTTCTTTGGTTTGTGGGCCTTTGTTTTCTGTGTTCTTTTTGTGTTCAGATGTTCACTATAACAGGTATATATTAAATGGATCACAAAAAATAAGTTTTTGAACCTACTTACCTTTAACAATCCAATCTGCCAGCGAGCACATGTGACTGCAGAGTTTATAATCTTTATCGCTCCTCTATCGAAGGATTTTCTACGTCCATATACTGTACAACCAAATCAATCTAGTTTACGTTGGCTCCACACTCAGATTTTAAGAGACTGGTTGATTTTTGGTGTTGTGTACAGTATTGTTCATTTCTGTCTGTTGTTGTATTTTCTGTTTGACATTTTACCACCAAATGATGCGCCTCTAGGTTATTGTACACAAATCTGTGACCCTATATGAATTTTGTTTCTCAAATTATATGAATATAAGGGTCACTTCTTAGGCTGGACAAATCTATGGTGCTGGATATCTTTTTGTTGTGTTATGTGTTTATTGTCTATTCGGTATGTAACCATTTTTTATTACAATATCAAAATACTGAACTTTGATATGGTCATACATCATCTTAGAAGATGGTTCACCAAAGGGGAGAAGGGTTAAAGATACTGTAATCAGACAGACTCTGATGGATTTGATTAACAGCACTCTATGTACTGTGATCCATAGAGGCTGTAGAAGCCAAACAGTTCAAGATTTTTAATGAACCCAGACTTCATAAAGGAATTTTAGCCAGGATGCATACATTTAAGTAAAAAAAAGCCCCCAAAGCTATTTATATGTCTTGGGATCACAATATAATAGTAAGCATCCTTAATACACAATAAAAGATAGCAAACAGTGTTGTGTTCAAAGACACAAACAAATTAACCCAAATGTGTTGATAAGCATTACCCAACGATAACAGACACATTTGCATTTGAGCAAAATTTTATTTACCTTTATGTATTTGCATTTGTTATTCTTACAAATTTTTGATGATCCTGTGGTCAACACACAACTGCTGTCAGACTATGATACAAACTAAAGGTACTGTCACACTAAGCGAGATCGCTAGTGAGATCGCTTAAGCGTCAGCGATTTTATGATGCAGCAGCGACCTCGTTAGCGACGCAGCTGTGTGTGACATGTAGCAGCGATGTGGCCCCTGCTGAGATGTCGTTGATCGCTTATGAACGTTCTGAGCCGTTTTTTGGTCGTTGGTGTCCCGCTGGTGAGCCTGAATTGCTGAGTGTGACACCCTTTATGAACAACTTCACCAGCGGCGCAGGCGGGACTAGGTTTTCCCAACGACCGCAGAGGTCGTTATACAGATCGCAGATCTCTGATGAGATCTTTGTGTTTGGAAGCTAATAGCGACCATATAGCGATCGCACCAACAATCTCGCCAGGTCGTGTCTTTGTCGTGATCGCTGGTGCGATCGCTAAGTGTGACTGTGCCTTAAGGTTCCTACACTGCAGCTAGTAATGACTGTTATCTGAATCACACGTATTGTATTGTAGGATCATTTTCAGATTTTGTCACCTACCCCTCCAAAAAAAATTGTGTTCTTACAAAATTGTTTATCTTCCATTTCAGATAGATGTAAGCCGGATACATTGTGCCAGAAAAGAAATTCTGAACTGATGAAGCCTATAGATGTAGGTTTTCTCCTGGATAGTTCTTATAACATGAATCTCGATGACTATGAAGCAGCAAGAAGTTTCACCAGTACAGTGATTGATGCGCTTGATATTCCAAAAACTGGTGCTCGAGTGGCCATGGTCAGTAGTGCCCCCCATGGCTTCAGTCCAGGCAATCAAGGGAAGCCATACCTTGAATTTGATTTTTCAACATACAATAACACAAAGCGTATGAAGAGACATCTTCGGGAAAACACCCATCGCCTGCGAGATCCACCTGTCTTTGGGGATTCATTGAAATGGATGCTTGAAAACATCATGGCTAAAACATCGGACCTAAAGAAAAATAAGGTCATAATCATGATCTTATCTGGAGAGACAAGCGAATGGGATAAAGAAACTCTGAAGGAAGCATCTTTAGAAGCCAAGTGTAAAGGTTTTGCTCTGTTTGTAGTATTCATTGGTAAAACATCTAATATTACTGAACTCAAGGAACTTCCAAGCTCTCCCACAGAACATCATCTGCTGGAGCTCAGTGAAGTTCACAAGACAAATTTTGAATATGCCACCAGATTTACCCAGGCATTTCTAAATTCTGTTAAATGTAAGTTCATGTAAACATCTAACTAAACATTCTTGGCAATACTTGGTTTAGAAAAAAAAAGTATAACATTATTAGTTCAAAAACTTAAGGGGTAACGTTTTTCATGGGGAGAGTGACATGCCTGACATGCCGGTGTAAGGAGACTTATAGGTCATGTAAAGCTCCTCTGGAAATTTCAAATTATTCACAAAGCGCAAAATGGGCATGAACACTTGCTGAGAGGGTAAGTTCACACAAGCACATAAAGAAAATAATTCAGTTTTTCACTCAGAAAACTCAGACAATTTTTTTTCTCACTTGTCATCTTGGTTCGGAATGGCATCCAATTTTTCTTGCCTACCTATAGACTTGAATGGATGAGTTGCATCCTATATAAAGAAGAAACTAGTGCATGCTGAGATTTATGTTTTCACATGCAGAATCGGTCAGTGAAAAAAATTGCTCATCTGCACTGCCCCATATAATAACATTGGTGCGAGTGCTGTCTGTTTTTTACAGACTACACTCGGACCGAGTGAACGAATCCAGATAAAGAAGCTCAGTTTCCATAATGTTACACACTAACATTAGGCCTGACTGCCACACCACTAAAAGGAGATTTACTGTATACAGTGGGTTCTGAAAGTATTCAGACCCCTTTAAATTTTTCACTCTTTGTTTCATTGCAGCCCTTTGGTAAATGCAAAAAAAAGTTCTTTTTTTCTCATTAATGTACACATCTTTACTAAAAAAAACAGAAATGTAGAAATTTTTGAAAATTTATTAAAAAAGAAAAACTGAAATATCACATGGTCATAAGTATTCAGACCCTTTGCTCAGTATTGAGTAGAAGCACCCTTTTGAGCTAGTACAGCTATGAGTCTTCTTGGGAATGATGCAACAAATTTTTCACGGCTGGATTTGGGGATCCTCTGCCATTCTTCCTTGCAGATCCTTTCTAGTTCCGTCAGGTTGGATGGTCAATGTTGGTGGACAGTGATTTTAAGGTCTCTCCAGAGATGCTCAATTGGGTTTAGATCAGGGCTTTGGCTGGGCCAGTCAAGAATGGTCACAGAGTTGTTCTGAAGCCATTCCTTTGTTATTTTAGCAGTGTGCTTTGGGTCATTGTCTTGTTGGAAGGTTAACCTGAGGTCCAGAGCACTCTGGAAGAGGTTTTCATCCAGGATATCTCTGTACTTGGCCGTATTCATGTTTCCTTCAATTGTAACCAGTCATCCTATCTCTGCAGCTGAAAAACACCCCCATAGCATGATGCTGCAACCACATTTCGCTGTTGGGATTGTATTGGGCAAGTGATGATCACTGCCTGGTTTTCTCTACACATACCACTTAGAATTATCACCAAAAAGTTCTATCTTCATCTCATCAGACCAGAGAATCTTATTTCTCATAGTTTGGGAGTCCTTCATGTGTTTTTTTTTAGCAAACTCTATGCGGCTTTCAAATGCCTTGCACTGAGGAGAGGCTTCCTTCGGGCCACTCTGCCATAAAGGCCCGACTGGTTGAGGGCTGCAGTGATAGTTGACTGTTATGTTTCGGTAACTGAGGAGAAATGGCAAAAAATAGCAAAAGCGGTAATACACCAGAGAGGCTGGAACCTATTGGATTTCAGTAACCTGAACTAACCACACAACTAGAGGTAGCCGTGGAGCGTTCCTACGTTGATCCTAGATGCCTCGTCACAGCCTGAGAGATAACTACACCTAAAGGCAGAAAGATGAAAGCTATCTGCCCCGGAGCAGATCCCAAAAGAAAATAGGAAGCCCCCAAACATGTAATGGCAGTTAGACAAGAAGAAAGCACGGACACAGACAGAAAATAGAATGAGCAAACGCTGGGGCCCAATCTATCTAGACAGAAAAGTACAGGAAAGAATTCTGACTGCAATCCAACAAAAACCCTAACAAAAATACCAACACTTCTGATTGCAAAAAAAACCTGAGATCACACGACCTCTTCCACCTAAATCAGATCTCTGGTGTAACAAAACGCTATTCAGCAAATAAAAGTAAAAGAGCAAAGCAAAAGTGCAGACACAAACGGAGCACAATTGCAGCGCCAGACCCCCAAAAGGGGACAGGCTGCAGTCCACTGCAGGCAGCAAACCAGCAGAGAAAATCAAACAGAGAAAAAAAAAATAGCAAACACTTATCTGAAGGAGAGCAGGAAACTAGCAGTGCTTCAAGCAAGACCAGAAGAACAATTGATAACCAGCAAGGCTGCTGGGAAATCAGGCCACTTATATCCTACCATTCAGCTCCAGCTGAAGGCCATTCATTAATCAGCTCATCACCCTCAGCAACCACCGGAGGGAGCCCCAGCTCAGAAGCCGCCTCCAGCATATTCACAACAGTTGACTTTGTGGAACTTTCTCCCATCTCCCTACTGCATCTGTGGAGCTCAGCCACAGTGATCTTGGGGTTCTTCTGTACCTCTCTTACCAAGGCTCTTCTCCTACGTTTGCTCAATTAGGCTGGATGGCCAGGTCTAGGAAGACTTCTGGTGGTCCCAAACTACTTCCATTTTTATGATTATGGAGGGCACTGTGCTCTTAGGAACCTTGAGTACTGCAGAAAATCTTTTGTTACCTTGGCCAGATGTGTGCCTTGCCACAATTCTGTCTCTGAGCTCCTTGGCCAGTTCCTTTGACCTCATGATTCTCATTTTATCTGACATGCACTGTGAGCTGTGAGGTCTTATATAGACAAGTGTGTGCCTTTACAAATCAAGTCCTATAAGTTTACTTAAGCTGAACTCCAATGAAGGAGTAGAACCATCTCATGGAGGAAATGAATATGATGTAAATATGAGTGTCTGAGCAAAGGGTCTGAATATTTATGACCATGTGATATTTCAGTTTCTATTTTTTAATAAATTTTCAAAAATTTCTAAATTTCTAGTTTTTATCAGTCAAGATGGGTTGCAGAGTGTACATTAATGAGAAAAAAAATGAATGGTTTTGCTTTTACCAAATGGCTGCAATAAAACAGAGTGAAAAATTTAAAGGGATCTGAATACTTTCCGAACTCACTGTATAGCTGTCATTGAACTTATCATGACTTGAATGAATCTGTATAGAAGAAGCAGTCACAATTGATGACTGTCACCAGAATGAAATGAAGGAGCACATCAGAAAGTAAAATCAGAAACCTGAACTAAATTACTTAACCTTTTCACTACCCTAGACAACCAAGAGTATTCTAAATATTTTTTTTTTATCTCACTACCAATTTGCAAACCTTACACAAAGAATGTTAAGTATTAACACCTTAGGTAATACTACTTGATCGCCTTAGACCACAACACATATTAAATATTATCCTCTCAACAACCATTGCTAAAAACATATGAGAAACTGCACATAGAAGTTTGGTCACATAATATCCCGTTTAGATTAGGCTTCTGCTTACATCTGCAATAGGGATTCTGCACTGAGCATTTCTGACAGATTATGTCAAATTTACTGGAAAAAATAGGTTATATCTGAGGATGAGTGAACGTGTTCGGAGATACTTGGATATCACTCAAGTTTCTGGGCGCTGGGATGTGTTCAGCATCAGCACTCGACAAGCATTGTCTGATGCTCTGCTGTAATGGTCAAATCCCTGCATGTTTGGCGCTGTTATACAGCCACTAAACATGCAGAGATTGCCTGCCAGTCAATGTAAAGCCATAGCCATCTTGGTAGTGGCATTACTGTGATTGACTGGCCGCGTTACCTCATCAGAGGTTATAAAAGGACCGGCATTGCAGCGGTCATTATACTGACACCATTCCACAGTTCAGGAAGAGTTCTGATTAAAGGGAGAGAGAAGTTGTCCAGGCCTGTGTGCACAGTTTCAGGAATCAGAGTCCTCTAGTGGTGATACTGTTGCTGAACCACCATACAAAAAGTCCTTCTAAGTAGAAATGAGCGAATTTGATCGGGTCCTTGCTTATTCAGCAAGCTATAGTGCTTACCGAATAAGCTGCAGAGGGTATCCGGATACATAGATCAGCTGATCAGCTGTTCCGAGCCACAGCTGCATGTGTCACGGCTGTGTCACAGTCACAACACATGTCTGGAGAGCCCAACACATGCAGCTGTGGCTCGGAACAGTTGATCAGCCGGCGAGCTCCATGTATCCGGGTTCCCTCTGCAGATTATTAGGTAAGCGCTATAGCTTGTCGAATAAGCAGGGACCCAATCAAATTCTCTCATCTCTACTTCTAAGGGTTAACCTTGTGCTTCGTTACATCCTGCATTTAGCCTAGGGACAGCTGCTGGATCAGGGAGAGTGCCTGAATAGGCCTCTAAGCAGGGCTGAGGATTTTGAAGTCTATTGCTAAATATTTAGCTGCTGCAGGTTACCACATTTTTTTCTGTGAAAAAATTCACTGTATTGTCATCCATACAGTTTAACTGCTTTGTGTTAAATTATGGTTGCTTTAAACTAAAGAAAAAATGTTTGCCTGCTGAAGGTGGCAAAATATTTTTTTGTGTGAAAAAATTTACTGTATTGTCATACATGCAGTTAACCTGCTTTGTGTTAAATTATGGTGGTATTAAACTGAAAAAAAAAAAAACATTTTGCCTGTTGGAGGTGACCAATTTTTTTGGTGACAAAATTTACTGGATTGTCTTCCATACAGTTTAACCTGACTTGTGTTAAATTATAGTGGTTTTGTTGGAATTTGTTTGGTGCAATAATGCCATTCCTGTCTATGAGGGTTTAGTTGCTAGATTTGTATGCTGTTTATAAAGTAAAAAAAAAACTCCCAGATCACACAAGAAGAGCATGTGACTGTTGTGAATGTGTTAGAAATGAATTCAGAGCAGAAGCTCCC
>VIAB01002779.1:78079-90654 GCA_009801035.1 Oophaga pumilio | reverse complement strand
TTTTGGCACACGCATGGTCTGTGTGCCATGCGATTTATTTCTCCCACCCAAGTGCGATCAGATTCCTGCAATTGTAGCATCCTGTGATTTTTTTTCCCCAGTTTGATCCGAGGTGAGGAAAAAAAAAAACCCTTGCAGATAAGCACTGACATTTACTAACAATGGTCAAAGTGCAGTGCAATGTTTTCTCGCATTGAACTCGTCCGATTTATACACTTGTGTGAGTGAGCCCTTAGGATTAAAATTAGTGTTATGACAAGGGTTAGGACTAAGGGTACCGTCACACTGAGCGACGCTACAGCGATCCCGACAATGATACGACCTGGCAGGGATCATTGCTGCGTCGCTATGTGGTCACTGGTGAGATGTCAAACAGTCAGATCTTCCCAACGACGCAGCAACGATACGGCGACCCGTAGCGACCTGTGTAACGATGTCCATGTAGCATGTCTCGGTTCTGAGTCGCAGAGGTCATTGGTAAGGTGTCAAACACACCAATGCATGCTACCCAGCTGGACCTCAATGATCAAAAAAAAAAAAGGTCCATGCCATTCTGACACGACCAGAGATCTCACAGCAGAGGCCTGGTCGCTGCTACGTGTCAAACGTAGCGAGATCGCTGCTGAGGTCGCTTTTGCGTCACAAAACTTGTGACTCAGCAGCGATCTCGCTTAGTGTGACGGGGGCTTCAGATTGAGACTACAGTTAATATGCGGATGAGGGTTAAGACTATGATTAAAACTAGGATGACTGTTAGGACGGATGAGTAGAAGGTTGAGGCTACCATACACATCAAGTCAATCTCACCAGTATCGCACTGTAATGTGTATGGCACCTGAGAACGCTATTTTTCAGCAACATTAAAAATAATTTCACCTGACAATTTTTTTAATCAAGCGATTGGTGGCTACTTTAAAAAAGGTTGAAAACTGGAAAACAAGTCCAGCTCGTCTAAGTGTACTCTTAGGGAGCACAAAATACTCGCCAAGCCGAAAGTACCTGCATCCATGCTTAGCCATTGTGTGCATGCATAAAAAGTTCCCCAATGCAAGTGACATTCATAGTCAAGCATAGGAGGACACTACAGTGGAGAAGGAGACTGTAAAAGGTAGTGACGCAGCAGTTGAGCCAATAAAGGAGAGACACCTGATGTCACATGGCTCTTGTAATTCCCAATTCCTCACACAACTTCTAGAGAATATCTACCCGTTTAGAAGCTAACAGCATGTGTCATGGCACAACCCCTTTAATGCCCTCATGCACATTACATTCATGTTCGCTAAACCATTCAATATCGACAGTCTAATGTGTATGGGGGGAGCCGGCCCACTAATGGTCGGGAGAGATGTCCAATTTCGGACTGCCGATTACACTGTTATTCCAGAGATAAGCAGATGGCCTACAAGTGAATTGGTGGCTTTCTCATAGGGAGCACAGGAGCGCTTGGCCAAGCATGTACGCCTGTGTATGCGAGTGTTAGCTGAGATGGCTGTCGGACGAACGATCAGCATTAGTGATGAGCGAGTATACTCGTTGCTTGGGTTTTCCCCGAGCATGCTCGGGTGGTCTGCAAGTATTTGGAAGTGCTCGGAGATTTAGTTTCTGTTGCCGCAGCTGCATGATTTATGGCTGCTGGACAACTTGACTACATCTGAGGAATGCCTGTTAAGGAATCCCCACATGTATTCAGGCTGTCAAATATCCGCAAATCATGCAGCTGCGGCAACAGAAACTACATCTCCGAGCACTTCCAAATACTCGGAGATAACCCATGCATGCCCTGGAAAACCCGAGCAATGAGTATACTCGTTCATCACTAATCAGCATGGTTCAGCCAGCTTTAGTTGCTGCTAGACACATCTAGTGGCACCTTACCTACTAGGAAAGCAAAAGGATTGTGTTTCAAAAATTCAACAATCTGATTCTCATCTGCCCCGACACCATCTTTGGTGGGTTTGATTGAATAATCAAAAAAGGTGAATGGTAGCCTACACGTTACTGCTTCAACCTCTGCCTTTGAATTTACATTTCTACATGCAATTTGCTTACTTTTCTGCTAAGGTGGATGTGACTCCATGGTAACCCTTGTTTAACATGAATGCTCTAATTAAGAAGTCCGATGTCATGAAAGTTCATCAATAATTAGCTTCCATTGATCACCCTCAATCACTGGTCATATGCAATTTCTAAAGGATTCTTCATTGATGTCCGGAACACTTTACATGTTGGGTGCTTGAAACCAAATAAATTTGATAAGCAAATAGTTTATTTTCTTATTTTTTATTATTAGCAGTATGTGAACAGTAGTGCAATATCCATACTTCAGGATATGTAAACAGTTTATTTAGTGATTTAATAACCTAACAATTTTAAATATTATGTATCCATAATTTACAGCTGGTGTACACTGGGAATGAGACACTTGTTTGCATATCAAGATTAATAATGGAGAACATTTCCAAAAAAAAAAAAAAAAAGCTGTTTTCTGAGCTTTCACATCAGACTTCATCTTATACCAAACAGCCTCTAACTCTGTGACGTAATGACAAGCAAAGTCTTAGTGGACATTAAACACTATGGTGGTACTTTCAGAGATAATAGTCTTAAAATCATATCATTTCCACACTTTCACAATGCCATCTCGTGATCCAGTTACTATAAAACCTTGTGTGGTTTGGAAGGTGGCCATATCTGTAATAATATCATGATGTCCTGTTGGTAAGGACTCTGCTCCTCTTCGTGGAGTATCGTCACTGGGCCCTGTTGTGTGCTTGCACTGAATTTCCTATTAAGCAAAGAGAAAAAACAAAATGGCATTTTTTTTTTAACATTATGAAAATAGTCCATGACAAAATGCATGAAGAAACAAAAGACCATATTAAAAAGTGTGGAAAACAGATGACAATCTATATGCAAATAGTAGAATAAGGCCTCTTTCACACATCCGGCGGGCGCCTAAGCGGCGCCCCCGGCATTTTGCCGCGGGCGCCGCGTGTGAAAGCTTTCACACTTCCGGCGCCCAAAATGCGGTTTTTTGCCGGATGGTTTCTGATGCTTGGAGAGATCAAAGACCATCCGGCAAAACAAAAAAACGTTGCATGCAGCGTTTTTTCCGGGCGCCGCAATGTACATTTGCGCCGCATCCGGACAAAACCGCATGCAACGCATTGACATGCGGCGCCATCCGGCGCCAATGCATGTCAATGCGAAAAAAACCGCAAGCGGCGCATCAGATTTCCCGATGCGGCGCTGCGGAAAAATGCCGGGGGCGCCGCAACGGGAAAAACGGATGTGTGAAAGAGGCCTAAGTGAGAAACTCTAGGGAGTGGAAACCACCTAGAGCCAGTGGGCTGCCATTATCAGAAACATTAAGTGACCTTCTAATGTGCCATTTTAAATTGTATTAATAAGAGATGGGTTTCTTTTGGACCCTTTAGAAGGACACACTTTATAGCTTTCTATACACAATTATGGTGAGCAGCTGTCCCCAAAATCTGCAATGAATAAAGTTGAGCAAAACGATTCGTAGGACCCTTGTCCGAGTGCCACATTTTTACTCTGTGTCCACTAGACCAAAGTTCTGCATACCTTCCATCTGTGGCATTCCTGACATCGCTTCAGATTAGTATGCCCCGGTGATGTCATGCTTACTAATCAGATGTCAAAGAATCATTTTGCTTAACTTTACTT
Organism: Oophaga pumilio; assembly: GCA_009801035.1. NCBI lineage: Eukaryota > Metazoa > Chordata > Amphibia > Anura > Dendrobatidae > Oophaga > Oophaga pumilio. Next base: position 86,964 of record VIAB01002779.1, on the reverse strand, counting down.
GCGAATAGTGCGATCATATCCAATCAATACAGTGGCATATAAAACTTTGGGCACCACTAGCCAAAATTACTGTTATTGTGAACAGTTAAAGCAAGTTGAAGATTAAATTATCTCTAAAAGGCCTAAAGTTAACAGTTTGGGCACCCTGCATGGTTAGTACCTAGCAGCACCCCCTTTTGAAAGTATCACAGCTTGTAAACACTTTATATAGCCAGCCTTCTTATTTGGAGGGATTTTCATTCATCCTTCCAGTAATGTGAGATTCCTGGGTCATCTTGCATGCACCATTTTCAAGGTCTAGCCACAGATTTTCAATGATGTTCAGATCAGAGGACTGTGAGGCCCATTGTAAGACCTTCAGCTTGAGCCATTTCACGTGCATTTAGAATCATTATCCATTTTTAGAAGCCATCCTCTTTTCCACTTCAGCTTTTTTACAGATGGTGTTATGTTTGCACCAAGATTTTGTTGAAATTTCATTTAATCCATTCTTCCCTCTATCCATGAAATGTTCCCCGTGCCATTGGCTTCAACACATCCCCAAAGCATGATTGATCCACCGCTATACTTAATGGTTGGCGAGATGTACTTTTCTTGAAATTCTGCGCCCTTTTTTCTCCACACATACCTTTGATCTTTGTGGCCAAATAATTATATTTAAAACCACAGAGCTTTAGATTTTTTTTACATACTTCTGAATTTTATGGTGAGGACGCAGGAGAGGTTTTCTTCTGATGACTTTTCCCATATTTGTGGATATCTCTGAACAGTAGAACAATGTACCAGAACATGTCTAAATCTTTCTGAAGGTCTTTTGCAATCAAGCACCGGTTCTGATTTGCCTCTCTAGCAATCCTACGAGCAGCTCTGGAATTTAGCTTGGTCTTCCAAAACTATTCTTGACCTCCACTCTTCCTGTTAACTGCCATTTCTTAATTACATTTCAAATTGAGGAACTGTTAACTTAAAAACGCTTTAAGAGGATAGTAAGATTTAATAAGAAGAGTGTCAGCAGAACACTGTTTGAACAAGGCACAGTTGATCGGTGCAGCCTTACCACCTATTGGTTGCTTGGATATTTCAGGGAACTCTAGGAAGCTGGTTCTCTTCAAACAGGGATCATCTTTCATGAGATTTTGAGTGCAAACCTCCTTCCATCAGCAAGAGCATTGAAGATGAAACGTGGATGGGTCTTTCAGCATGATAATGATCCCAAGCACACCACCAGGGCAACAAAGGAGTGGCTTTGTAAGAAGCTTATGAAGGGCCTGGCGTGGCCTAGCCAGTCTCCAGATCTCAACCCCATAGAAAGACTTTGGAGGGATTTGAAAGTCGGTGCTGCCCAGCAACAGGCCCAAAGCATCACGGCTATAGAGGAGATCTGCATGGAGGAATGGGCCAACATACCACCAACAGTGTCAGAAAATGTTTGACCTCTGTCATTGTCAACAAAGGATATGTAACATATTGAGATGAACTTTTGCTAATGACCAAATACTTATTTTCCACCATAATTTGCATAATAAATCTTGCCAAATCAGACAAGGTGATTTTCTGGATTTGTTTTCTCATTTTGACTTTCATAGTTGTGGTCTACCTATTATGTCAATTACAGGCCTCTCATCTTTTTAAGTGGGAGAACTTGCACAATTGGTGACTGACTAAATACTTTTTTTCCCCACTGTATATTTTAATTATATCGTCTGTCACTGCAAAATACTCCAACATTGCATATTACAAGGAAATTACATGTTACCTGGACAACTTCTGTGCCCTCGATAATCTTACTGAAATAGGACACAGGCGGCTGAGTGTTATTGCCTCCTGCGATTATATATGATCTCTTTGGACAGGCCAGGTTCCAAAATCTAAAAAGTTAAAAAAAAAAAGGAAATAAACAAACCACATACGATACAGATCAGTTTTACAAATGCTAAAGTACATAAAGAAACGCCAGTATTCTAGTTGAAGGAAACTATCTAGTATTCGCTCAGTGTGTGATAAGTATAATTTGATAAAATAATCTTTGACTGCAGAAATCAGCATACGGAATGTATTAAACCCAGGCAGTGTAATGTTTGGAGGCTTCAGCTGCTTAAGGAAGCTATTCCAATTGCAACAGCATACTAGGAAATGTATACACTATAACACATCTGAACCCAAATGGTCTGAGGAGCGCATTCCTTAAAGGGAACCTGTCAGCAGGATTGTGCTCCGTAACCTACAGTGTCAGGTCGGCACCGTTATACTGATTAAAATTATACCTTGGCTGCAGACGGGTCTCTTTTTTTGTTTTGTTTTTTTAAACCAACACTAACTAGAAATACATGTACCTTATTTTCATATCAGACCCCGCAGTCAATAATATGGGGTTGCCATCGGCTGGACTGCAGTAAATTCCATTAACACTGTGTGGTGAAGGCTGTAAAAGAGAAAAAAAAAGTGCCATTATATGATTAGTTTATAGTAAAACTATAGAATAATACATGCACTACGGAAACAGGACAAACCAATTAGATATTGGAAGAGAATGATCATAGAATACGTATTTCATTGTACCCTACTGTATTTTTAATTAAAGCCCTTCACCCCCTGGGCCATTTTCCTATTTTGCTCCATTCTTTCCACAGCGATAACTTTTTTACATCTCTGTCAATATAGCAGTGCTGTAGCATTTGTTTTTTGCGGGAAGGGTTGTACTTTTGTGCTTTTTGTGGTAAATACGATCTTTTGCTCACATGCTACTGCATTTTATTTCAATTTTACGGCAACCAAAAAAAAAAGGCCGCTCTGGTGGTTAGAATTTCCCCCCCCCCTCGATATGCAGTTTACCGATCAGATTAATTCTTTTTATGTTTTGATATATGGCCGCTATTAGAAATGCACGATCTCAAATGTTTTTTATATTATCATAGTATTTTGAATGAGGCAAAAAAAGGGGGCAAGTTCAGCTTTTATATTTTTGTAATATATTTAAAAAAAAAACAAAAAAAAAAAACATTTTTCTTCTACTTTTTGTCTGCTTCAATAGTCTCCTAAGAAGACTTGAAGATGTGATCTTCTGACCGCTTGTGCTACGCATAGAAAGCTTCAGCCCTGCTATGAGCAGCAGAAATGCTCATCTGCTATGAACACTGGCCATTGGGGGGCGCTCAGAGTAGATCAGCAATGACAACATGCAGACCCCTGGCTGTCATGCCAACCCCTCGGTAACCCGCTATCATATGACAGGAGGCACCGATGGGGCAGAGTTAGTGACGCGCTTCCGGCTCGATGTTAAACATGTTAACAGACAGGTGGAACGCGATTACACCCACGGCTGTTAGGGGCACGACAGCTGATCAAATCAGATGTCTGTGCCTGCAAAGATGGGGCTCATTGCCCGAGCGCTCCGGTGTTCTTAATGAAAGATCCACTGTCTAACATGTGACTTACTCCAGACTAATTTCCAAGGAAAATAAAAAGGACGGATTGTTAGAAATCAGAAATGCCGAATTCTTCCATCACTCGACATCATCTGGGAGGGGGAAGTCGGGAAGCCCGATTCCAATAATTTTGCCAGAAGTCCAATGTGTACGGGTTCCTTTCAGCACAAGATTGAGGCAACATAATGTGGCCTGACTCACAGTTCAAAAAGCTGTGTCGAGTTGTGTAGATTACACAGGACCATAAGCAAGAAGATTCTTTTAATTCTTTGTAAGAATAACTGGAGAAAAATGCATAAGAAAATAGGATGCAACAACATTATGAGATGTTAAACACACTTAAAGTGGGACGTATTTTGCTAGGTGCTGGGTTCCCTCACTTCATAAGTTTTATATATGACTGCGCCCACAGATCGGCTGCAGAGCTCACATGCCGACCACGAAAGAGACCAGCATGAGGCTTAGCCAGCAGTTCGGATAAACAGCTGGGGATCAGTAGGACAGTATGTGGTTTATATCAATTTAAGAACAATAAAAGTAAAACAGGGTGAGAGGACAACCCCTTTAACCAAACAGAAATTTAACACTGACATTTCTGCTAGATAAACCAACATATAGATAAACAGAACTATACCTGCAGTTCTGAGAGTGGAGGAGCATTGCTGGCCCACAAAGTGAATCTTCTATCTCCAGTCTCCATGTCCCACATAGAGACTTCGTTATTGCCCTGAACAGCTAGGTGTCAAATTAGAAAAGAGGCAAGTCTTAGTTAGCCCGTATGCATCAGACAGAAGAAAAATTAAATTGATTACGGTGTGCAGAAATGTACTATTAAAATTGTATAAATAAAAAACAAAAAAAATGAACACCAACATTAAGAACAATCACAGTAAAATCAAAAGTATTCGGTGTATTGCGAGCCTGTGTTGGTTTTGGACAGGAGAGGGAAAACTACAAGTGCCAGACTGAAGAATTAGGTCTAAAATTGCATGAAAGTGAAACAGGGATTTTTGTGTACTCACCGTAAAATCCTTTTCTCCGAGACGCTCATTGGGAGACACAAACCATGGGTGTTATGCTGCTGCCACTAGGAGGACACTAAGCTAATACACAAAGAAATTGGCTCCTCCTCCGCAGTATACACCCTCTGCTGGCTCTAGCCTGAACCAGTTCGGTGCAAAAAGCAGTAGGAGAGGATTAACCTCATATCCAGGTACGATCCCTGTCAATAATATGAGTGATCACCACATCGAATGAAAAGAGACAAGCAGAAGTAGTTAGAGTATAAAAGGGTGGGTGCTGTGTCTCCCAATGAGCGTCTCGGAGAAAAGGATTTTACGATGAGTACACAAAAATCCCTGTTTCTCCTTCGCCTCATTGGGAGACACAAACCATGGGACGTCCTAAAGCAGTCCATGGGTGGGAAAACAGCACGACAGCTGCAACCTTAATATACGCAACGAATAATCTAGTCTACAGATGCAATATTGTCGATTGCAGAATTTATCTGCCAAGGACAGCCTCTGAAAAGGCTTAAGGATGACTGTTGTAATGCTTGACTAACATGAGAAGACTGGACCAAGTTGCAGCCCTGCAAACTTGCTGTATCGACGTCCAGGGGCTAAATGGCCCAAGACGCCTCCACTGACGTAGTGAAGTCTACACTGAGGCTCGCAGGTATAGGCGACCTCAGATTCTGAAAGTTTCTTGAACTGCAGATCAGATATATCTGGCTATTGTAGATTTGGACAGGTAGGCCTTTTCTGTGTCTTCCTGGAAAAATAGAGAGGGAATCCGATTTGGAGAAAGGCGCTGTTCCGGAAGTGGATTTGCTAAATGCTCTCTCCGAATCCAAAGGTTTTCCAGTACGATGAACCGGAGGTGGACAGAACGAGAGCAATACTATGTTCTTATTTTGGTGAAAGGATGAAACAACATTAGGCCCCAAGGCCAGAGAAGTCCTGAACACTACCTTGCCCTGTTGAAGGACAAGAATGGAGGTTTGAGAGACAAAGCCATCAATTCCGAAATCCGCGTGATGTCTGTTACAGCCACAAGAAAGGGAGCTTCCCAAGAAGGAAGAGTGATTGATACGTCCTACCGGAGCTTGAGGAAGGCCACTTGTAAAAGCCTCTGAAATCCGATCAAAAAAAAAACCCCAAGGCTCCGAAGGCCCCTGAGATTTGGAAGGTATTCTTTGAAAAACAGGATGTATAACCCTGAAAGAAGACAGTGCCAGGCTTGAATGGCAACCCCTTGGAGGAACTCCAATATGGAGGAAATGGCAAACAAGTGGGAAACAACCGTAGTTGTTGAAAATGGCAAGAGAAATAGGCTTTCCCAAATATGATGGTAAATACGCCTGAAAGTAAATTTCTGGACATTGACGATAACAGCGAACGCTACGCGTGGCGTTCAATGCCCAGGTTGTTAAGCTCAGCACTCTCGAGTCCTGGCGGTAAAAGCGCTCTTGAAAAAGAAGGTCTGGACGGTTAGGTAACCGCGGGGAGAGGGAACTAGTTGCACCAGAACCGTATACTATGCTCGGCGTAGTCAGTGCAGTGCAACGAAAAACAGTGGGATTCCCTCCGCCTTGAGCTTCTGGAAGATACTTGGAGTCAGCAGAAGAGGAGGAGAAAAAGTAATGGAAGCGAAACTGATGCCACGGAAGCACAAGGTCATCTGACCCGAAGACACTTGAGTCACAGAACGGATCAAGAAATGCCAGGACTTTGGCGATCAGCGTAGAGGCCATTGAGGACTACATGCAGCGTTACCCAGAATTGCCAACCGTGCTAAAATGCTTCCAGGGAGATGAATTAGTGTGCTGAGAACAGGCCCTGGCAGCTAAGGAAAAGTGTGCCCGATTTCCTACCCTTAGAACATGAACTGCCACCAAAAAGGGAAATGGTATGTATCGGCCTCTTGCAAAATGCGAGCTTCATCAAGCATAGCTCCTGTGCTTCCGTGAACCCTCCTGGCCTGCGATGTATGCCACAGTCGTGGAGTGGACTGATTGGATCCGGAGGTAAGGACTATCGAGACGCGGGCAGAGAAAAAACAGCGATCCAGAGAGAATGGATATCCGTCCCACGCTGGAAGCATTGTCGGCAACAGATGACGGAGATGTAGTTGAGGGTGGCAGAGAGGAAATTTCTGAGATTCGTGGCTCCGAGAAAAACCTTTTGTGCAGGAGAATTATAAATACTCGGGAAGTGTCTAGGCCTGAAAAGAGGACCCTCTGAGACGGGGCTGAAAAGGGGGTTGCGCAGGTTCTATAACCGCCCTAGACGAGTGTGTCCACGGTGACTCGACCCTCTCAGCGCAGGCTTGAAGGGGCAATCTCTTGAGAAGGAGGTTGTCTGAGTAGAGTGGAATCACTACGGCCCGAGGGCACGGGATAGAAATAACAACTGCCATGACCTTGGTGAACAGCCTGGGAACAGAGGCGAGACCGATGGTTCAAGCCGTGAACTAAAAATGGTTGTTTGCGATGGCGAGGCGGAGAAAACCTTGAGGGGCTGAGAAGGATTGGAACGAGAGGATAACAAAGGAAAAATTCCACTGATGCGGAGTACATGAAAGGCCTAATAAGGTGGCACCGCTTGTTCCTTGTGTCCTTAAAAGACGGGTCCGGAGGAAACGAGTTGGCGAGGGGAACAGGAATCTATGTTGGTATCTGGGACCCACTAGATTTCCGACCCATGGTCGAGAATAACCACCAGCCAGAACTGACAAACAGGCGTAGACGGATGCCTACCCTGTCCGCATCTTTCGAATACTGCAATGAGTTGCTGAACAGAGAAACTTGGCCCGTGAGGGTCTGCGCTTCCCGGAATGGAAGAGCTTAAGGAAGTTAGAGATTTCCTTGAGGCGGAATCTGCTCGCCACTCTCGGAGCCATAGGGATCTGTTGAAGGTAACAGCGTTGGAGCTATGAGAGCGTCATTGTCTGTTATATCCAGGGATGCATGTACACATAATCCCCGGCAGACTAACCATCTAGTGAGGCAAGGTATTGTCATGACTGGTCTTGGCTAGGGTCCTAGTCCAGATCCTCATGGCTCTGGCCACCTAGGCGACGGAAGGGAAGAGAGTTGCCCCAGAAACCTCAAAAGACTGACCGTGGGGAATAACCACCAGCCAGCCATTGGGCGGTCAGTGGGGATTTTAATAGACAAAGCCGTCGGTCAAAGACAGTAAAGGTTAGTAAGCGGCCACGATATAAGATCCATTGTTGGAGACTCCGTCCACTCTTTGTTTAGAGTGTGGGCAAAAAAGGGTGCCATGATTAAGCGGCCTTAGCTCAGAGAATCATTTGTCCGGTAACTGCTATATGTCTGACTTATGTCAGAAACCCAGAGAGATTAATAAAAAACCCTGTGAAGACATTAGGCCCCTTTGAGGGGCTCAGCGAGATAAAGACTAATATTTTGACATTGTACGGCTCACAGAGCTCTATTAACCGGTTCAATGAGGGCCTCTAAGGACTGAGACTCGTATCCTGAGGCATGGAAGCTGCAATCCCAAAAGAAGGAAGAGCTGAAAATGGAGCATGCGTACACCAAAAAAAACAGCAGAATGCTTGGGGAAATAGCTACAGAGACGTTAGTTAGAAATTTGGGCATTCTTTGCTGCTGTCAGTCCCTGTCTTAAGACTCGAATGGCAGAGGGCCTGCATCATTAGAGAAACTGAAGCCGGAGACATTGCCCACTCATTGTGCTCCTGTGAGGAGATGCAGACTGCACAGATTGCAGTGGGGCACCTTTGCGGTAGTGGGGCATTACTCGCATTACACTAGGCGTAAGCGTGCGTTCTATTAGTCAGTGCTCCCAGGTATAAGACCATGCCGCCAGAAACGGCAGACCGCATAGCGTTGACAGACGAGTACCAAAGGTCACAGGAGGTTGAAAAACCACTCGCCATCCGCCTCGATTGTCTCCTCAATCCACCATCCCTTACATAGGGAGGTGGAGAGGTTTTGTTAGCCTCCAGTCGCCATCCACCTTTGGAGAGTGTGATATAGTGGGGTCGCAACAGCGCCACATGGAGCCTCGAATTTTGTTCAGGGCCCACCTTACCTATGGTGTGCATCCCGGTCTGGATACCGCCGCAGCGTTGGACTCGGACTGAGAACCTTCAGGACAGCTGCGCCATAAGGACGGAGCAGGGAGCCTTCAATCCACCAACCCTTTGATAAGGAGGTGGAGAGGGACCATCTGCCCTCCATTCGTCGTCGCTGCTCAATCAGTGGCGATTCAGTGGGGGGCCGCACGGGCGCCATAAGAGCCTCTGTAAATCCGAAGGGGTTCAATCCTCTAGGATGGGGACAAGGCTGGATGTCCGGCATAGGCATGGTTGCGGCAGAGGATACATGGAGGCGATACGCCATGTGCTCGTCCGTAAGTTGGTGTCAGGAGATCGGTGCCCTTTAAGGGACCCGTCGCCCTTAAGTCAGCT
>VIAB01002779.1:56817-68474 GCA_009801035.1 Oophaga pumilio | reverse complement strand
AATAAATTACAATTGTGTCTGATGAACGTTTACCAGTATGCCACAGTTATTTAGGATAATGCAAATGAAAATTTATCTAGCTATCTGTACGTAAAACACATTTACTTGTTAAAGATCTTGCCTTGTGCTTTAATATGGCATATGGACATCACAGTGGGGTCCCTGCTCTGGCAGACCAGGCTCGCCCATGCATTCAGGGCCATTTATTTGATTGGACAGCAGGTCACACTACATTTCCCCTAACAGATTGAAGAAAACTACCACTGAGATAAGCGGTGTCCGCCAACAGCTGATCAGTAGTGCTGCTCATCGCCAACACTGCCTCCACAAACTTTCAATTCGGCCCCACTTTAAGCTTAAATTCATACTTTCTTCTGGGGTAATCCGGCTGTGGGGCTCAAATGTGCAGGCAGACTTGTGATTCCTCACAACGTGCACTGTGCACGCTGTCAGGATTCTCTGGTGGCACAGTTCAGATTCTGAGGTCTTTCACGGACCCATAGATATATAAACAGGCGAATGCCATCCAATTACTGGAGGCATATTGCGTTTGCTGCGATTCTGTTTACCTCAAACCACTTGGTCCAAGGAAAAACAATTGGATATGTGCACTGACTCACTGAAATATATTGAACCAAATGTGATTTCCGTGTATTCCCCTGTGCGATTGGGTGGACATGTAATTGCATGTATGCATACTTGCTGTAATGTGCAAACTTGTTTCACCCAGCATCTCTCAATATAGAGAATAGAGAGATGCATAAGAGCTTGATACGTGCCTGCAAGTATGCAAATCGCCAAAGAACCAAACAGGGAGTAAAAGGTGAAAAGTGACAATGTGTACATAGCACACTGTCACGATTCGGCCATCTGCAGTCAGAGTGTCTGCAGACTTTTATTCTTAGACCACATAACCCCTTTAATAATCTTGAAATCACTTACCAGCTATAACCCAAGACTGATACATTGTATGCATGCTCAAGGGATGCATCAGCAGACGCCGAATTCTTGCTCGAGATGGGTGAGTATGGCTGGATATTGGCAACTGAAATCTCATGTCCCAGCAGGCCATGGTTCCACTACTGGTTCCTAATAAAATGAAAAAAAAAATAAGAATTCTGAAAAATAACCATACAAAGCAAACATTCAATAAGGATTTTGTTTGTTTTTAATTGAGCAGTGAACTAAAAAAAAAAATCGATCAAAACCAGAGGATCGGAAAGAAATCTAAAATCCCATCAATTACTACAACTCAAAGCAGATTGTTAACCCCATAATGCTAAATACAATGCAGACCCTGTCAGCCTTTTTTGTTCTGTGAGAAAAAAGAAATAATGTGTTTAAGCGTTTTTGCCATGAAAAAACGCGAAAAATCCGCAACGTGTTCACATAGCCTAAAAGCAAATAAAGAGATGAAGTACACAAATACAATTCAACAGGAAAGACCCCCAATGAACTGTAATGCCAACATAGAGCAGAGACAAAAAAAAAATAGGACAACTTTGTTCAATAAGGTATTCATAAAGCCAGGTCTCTGATGTAAATGCACTATAAAGGATAAATAAGGCATGGGACCGGGAATGTAATAAGGCTGAAATAGGTGGCAAAAACGCCTAGTTTAAAAAGACCCAGTAGTAAATCGAAGAGGTAAACAATTAAATAAGGTGTTTAACCAGCACACCACAGCTTGAGAGGTCAAGTGACATAATAGCCTATTAGTTTGAAAAGTCCATGTGAGCTAGCTGCAAAATAAAGGCTGACAATTAAGGAATACCTAATAAAAGTACCATTTGTACTTGAGTATAAGCCGACTCGAGTATAAGCCGAGGCACCTAATTTTACCTAAAAAAAAAACTGGGAGAACTTATTGACTCTAGTATAAGCCTGGTATGCATGGGTCCCCATCCTTGTATGCATGGGTTCCCATCCCTATCCTGGTATGATTGGCCCGTATAAAAAAAAAAAAATAAATTAAACCATTACACTTACCTTCCTGCGTTCCCACGCAGCGTCTTGTTCCGGTGCCAGCAGCTAATTTAAGCTTGTAAGCAGCGCATGACAGGGAGCTGCCGGAATGCTCACCGCTCCCCACGCCGGAACGATTTGCGTGGAGAGCAGTGTCAGCTGCCAGGCGGTAACATGTGCTGCTACTTAAGAGAAACGAATATCCACCTCTCTTCATGCCCATGGGAGTGGAGAGATGCGAATATTCATTTCTCTTAAGTAGCGGCACACGTGACCGCCCGACAGCTGCAGGAGACGGCTGCTGTGGCTGACACTGTGCGGGTTATTACAGAGAAATTAATATTCATTGCCAGTTCAGTGAATATTCGTTTCGCTTTAGCAGCGGGCACAGGAGTTAGCCGCAGCAGCCGCCTCCTGTGACCCGCTGCCCCTCCCCATCCATGTTCTGGACATCTCACTTGGAGTATAAGCCGAGGGGGGCATTTTCAGCACAAAAAAAAAAAAAAAAAAAAAATATGTGCTGAAAAACTCGGCTTATACAGTATATAAAAAGTAGATGTGTAGTGTGGATGTGTGTGTGGGGTGGTTAAAAGTGAAATGCGCATTGGGGTGTGCTCTGGTACTACTCCCTTGCAGGTTATTGCCCTCTTGACCAACACTGCACTAGCATACTACCCTGATTTTCAAACAAAGCAGTAAAAAAAAATAAAAAATTTAATTGAATATTTAAACAAAAGAAAAAAAATTATGACAGATTTAGAATTAAAATACATTTTAGGTTCAGACCACTCTTAATTGCAGTAAGTGGGTGTACCCTGCTGAGGAGGGGCTGACTTTTCTTCAAGATGTAATTGCAAGTGCCAGCAGCGTACACCCATGGGTTTTTTTTTTGTCCACCAATGAAGCACCTGAAAAATATTTAGCAAAATTGCTGGGTTTTTTTCTCCTTCTTCGCTCAGACGTGTAAGCACATACAGCATAAAAGGAAACTTACCAATACACAGCCAGCACTGGTGGATATCCACTGCAAATGAGGTTATTAGACCTAATCGCAAATCATGTTTTAGTGCCCAAGCATTACTATTAGATCTCAGATCCCACCCAACGAGAGATCCATTGACTGTGGCGTAAGCCAGTACAGACTGGGATCCTGAATTGAACTGGTGTATATCTATTACACATCCTTCTTCTAGTGGATCCAAAAACCTAGAGACAAAATAGTTATAAAAGGGAATTATGAAGTGAAGGTATAAATAATTCTCAACAGAATCATGGTTTAAAATAAGCAAGAATGTAAAAATATGTTTGCTTTTGGAAAGGCGGTCTTGGCCACATGGTCAAAAAAAAAAAAAAAAAAAAAAAGGTAGTGACTGTAAAAGTCTGAGTCTGCAGTGAGGATTGTTGGCACCATTCTAGCACTTGAAAGAACTCCTCACATTCTTACCATTGCTCTGGTCATGCTGGGAGCAACATTTATAAAGCATCCAGGATGCAAAGTATGGAGTGGTTTGTTCACATGCTTTTTCCTTTAAGCCAATGTACAGGCTAAACCAGCATATAATGGCCCAATCAAAGTCAAAAACTTATTTTCCGTCCAACACTAAACTTTTAAGCCGCACTTACTTGCTAAAGTAGAGAATTCATTGACAACAGCAACTTTACAGTGACTAAGGAAAGTTGCAGCTCCATCTTTGAGTGCACAGATTATGCTATTTTTCTTAAAACGAAAGGAACATTAATGAATGAAATTGCAAATTAGAAATTTTTCAATTTCCACACTGGCCAGTGCAGATTTTTTAGACTCTAAATTCCTATTTTAGGAAACAATACATGCACATTAACTACAAAGCACAACCTCTGACCCCATAGGTTCTACTGAAGCAGCTAATGAGCGCAAGTCATTATGAAGGGAGGCAAAACAGGATCAGATGTGCCATCGTCTATTACAATTTACAGTGGGGGGAAGAACAATATTTGATACACTGCCAATTTTGCAAGTATTCCCACATATAAAGAATGACGAAGTTATATTTTGGTGTTATCTGACCACATGACCTTCTTCCCATGCCGCTCGTGGGTCATCCAAATGGTCATACAATATCTATATCTCACGCACACATACACGCATATTATATGTGTGTACTTGCAATATAGATATTATAAGACCATTTGGATGACCAAAAGGAGGCATGGGAAGAAGGTCATGTGGTCAGATAACACCAAAGTATAACTTTTTGGTATCAACTCAACTCGCCGCGTTTAGAAGAAGGATGTGTACAACCTCAAGAGAACATTGTCTCAACTGTTAAGTATGGTGGTGGGAAATATACTTTGGGGGTGATTTTCTGCAAAAGGGACAGGATGACTGCACCATATTGAAGGATGGATGGGGTCATTTATTGTGAGATTTGGGCCAACAAACTCCTTCCCTCAGTAAGAGCATTGAAGATGGGTCGTGGCTGGGTCTTCCAGCATGACAATGACCTGAAACATACAAAAAAAGGCTGCACTCAAGCATACTAAAGCATGACAATATGGAATACATGAAATTTAGAATAGCAATATGGCTTTGGAATATAAGGAAAAATTTGAGACGCTTAGTATAAACATTTGGCCAAACATTTTAAAGCCCACCAACCATCGTCAAGGTGGTCTCAATACTGGTGAGTCCCTGACCTAATGTGAACATACCTCTATTAGGCTGATATCTGAATTTCTGGGTGAATATGCACCTCTGTCAGCAATGCCTGCATTTATGGGTAAAGTAGGGACCTGGTGTAATTAAAATCACCACCTGGTGGGGGCGGAGTGCTCGGTCAGCAAGCTAACATTCAATAGACAAAAAAACCTGACTGGCACATCCAGACTAATGTGAACTAGGTGCAAACCAAGGGAAGCTACCCCCATGTAAAACATACAAAAAAGGTGGGCTTTAAAATGTTTGGCCAAATGTGTGCAGCCTTTTTTTGTATGTTCACATACAAATTTGAGGCATGTCCACATTTTTTGAGACAGGTTTTTTGGGTTATCAGGAGTTGTATGCCAAAATCATCAGTATTAAAACAATAAAAGACCTGACAAATTTCAGTTGGTGTGTAATGAATCTAAAATATATGAAAGTTTAATTGTAATCATTACATTATGGAAAATAATGAAATTTAGCACTATATGCTAATTTTTTGAGAAGTACCTGTACTTTAAACTCTTCTTGAAAGAACAGCCCAAGTGGCCAGTGTAAACTGAAAGATTACAAGATTTGTTTTTTGGCTTTAATAAAGACAAACGTAAAAATTTTACATTTTTTTCAAAAATTGACATTTATCTCAAGATATCCGATTTAACCAATAGGTCACTTTCTACAGATAGCTTCCCTATAAAACGGTTTATTAATATTACATACCTGCTTTGTATTGTGTGAACTTTTGGCGATTTAGGTGGTTTAGAAGCTTCAATAGCCAGAAGTTGTATGTGGCCATTGTCTGAGGCCACGGCTACGTACTGTGATCCTTGGCAAAACGTCACAGTTTTAATATTTCCACCGATGCGAGAATAAGTCACTATGGATCTGAATAAAATAAGAATGCAATTCCGAATCAGTGACATAACCAAAAGTCAAACACACACAAGTTCACATGTCCAGTAGTGATCAGTTGGAACCAATCAGCAGAAATCTGTTATCCGTTTTTGTTTTTTTTCCCTTTCATTTGCAATGGATCCATTGTTTGTTTTTTTTGCCAACTGGATCCAGCCTAAACCAGCAAGATGAAAGAATGAATGGCTGATTAATGGGGCAGTTTTCTATAGACTTCAAATGTTTATAAAATAAAAATAAAAAATGTAAATGAAATAATCAAGAAAAGTGGTTTTCCCACTCAACTATCTAAAGAATAGATGAGAAGTTAATGATCGCCGGGGAACTGATCGTTAAGGCTCCTTTCTGATCCCAAGAACAGAGATCTCGAAGATTGAGTTGGGTGATAGTGGTGCACACCCTCGAAAACCCACCCTGCTCTATTTATTTCTATGGAGTTGATGGCATGGCTATCTTTGTCAGAAACAAAAATTATTTTTGCGAAAAAGTAGTAACACTACAGTATACACATTTGGTATTGCCATAATTGTACGGACCCATAGAATTAAAGAAGCACACGATGTTTCACAAAAAAAAAAAATATATACACATAAATAAATTACTTTGTTATAATTCTTTCCAGAGAAAAAGAAGTCACTGTAGAAAACCACTCGTCACACAAGAAACTAGTTCCTACCAAGATATGTGTATGGAATAATAAAGTACGGCTCTCTGAATGTGGCAATGTGAAGAAAATCTCCTCTGGATCTTTGTAACCACAATAAGGCCTAGTCATGAAAAGATTACTCTCCTACTTTGATGGAAGTTACAAAACAACGCTCATCTGGACATTATTTGTTATACCTGGTTGTACTGGTTTTTCCTTCCATTTTCGCACTATTCCAGATTTTTACTGTTCCGTCATCTGCACAAGTAGCAAAAACTGAATGTTCATCAGACACACGAATTCTGTTTATTGGGCCACAATGTTCATGCAAGTGTGCCACCAGCAAGCCTTTTGGGTGCCATCCTAGGGGAAAAAAAAACCTGTGTAAAAGAACTAAAATATTTAGAAGTGTCCAAATATTAGACAAAGCTGTGCGTTTGCTGAAATGGCAAAACTACAGCATTATCTGATGCCCCTCAGAACATCACTGTGAGGTTACAGTAACAATCCTTGCCAAAATCTTAAATGATAACTATACTTTCAAGTAAGTTTTCTGAATAATCTACAATTTGGGTGTAGAAGAGGAATAACACTATTTTTGGCCAATAAATAACTTGTATCCTGCATTCTTCACCATTTTTCTCCTCTGCAGGTTGTAGCTCTTGCAATTGGTGGAAAGAGACTAGCTATCATATCTCCCATTCAGTGTGTAACATACAGATATATTCATGCTCTTTCTGGTAAAACTTCTTCGATATAATTTGTTTATGAAAAACTGAAATTTGGCCAAAAAAAAATTTTTTTACATTTTGCAATTTTCACACTTTTCATTTTTGTACACTTAAATCAGAGTGGTGTCACAGAAAACAGTTAATGAATAACATTTCCTACATGTCTTTTGGAAACAATTTTTTTTGTTAGGACTTTATAAGGGTTAAAAGTTGACCAGCGATTTATTTTTCCCAGCAAAAGTTAGACTTTTTTTTTTTTTTTTTTTTTTTTTAGGGACCACCTGACATTTGAAGTGAGTTTGGGGCGGGAGAGGGGTCAATATAGCAGAAAATACCCAAAGATGACACCATTCTAAAAACTGCACCCCTCAAGGTGCGCAAAACCACATTCAAGAAGTTTATTAACCCTTCAGGTGCTTCACGAGAACTAAAGCAATGTGGAAGGAAAACATGAACATTTTACTTTTTTCACAAAAAAAATTACTTTGAAACCATTTTTGTTTTTATTTTCACAAGGGTATCAGGAGAAAATGGACCACAAAATTTGTCGTGCAATTTCTCCTCAGTACGCAGATACCCCATATGTGGGGAAAAGCCACTGTTTGGGTGCATGGCAGGGCTCAAAAGCGAGGGAGCACCGTTTGACTTTTTGAACGCAAAATTGGCTGGAACCAACTGTGGCGCCATGTCATGTTTGGAGACCCCCTGATGTACCTAAACAGTGGAAACCCCCCCAACTCACTTTAGAAAATGGCTTCGAATTTTGGATGGTAAAATAAAGGGGGGGAGGGGGAAGCCACATCAGACCTCCCCTCTCCTAAATGTCTAGAATAAAATAACGTATTTTTCGGATTATAAGACTCATTTAATTTCCCCCAAATTTGGGGGGGGAAATGGTGGTGCATCTTATAATGCATATATACCTTACTGGTACCGTGGCTGCAGGTTGGGATGAGGGGGTGTCCAGCAGTGCTATGGGGGTGTCCGGCAGTGCTGCTGCGGGTGTCTCCGGTGCTGCGTTGGGCTCTGCAGACATTTTGTAAAAGGCCAGAGCCACCGCAGTTCCATGGTTTCCTGTGTGGTGGATTCCGGGAAAATGGCCGCCGGGGGCAGCTAAGCGCTGAAATTTCATTTCCCGAGATCTTGGAGCAGAGA
The DNA here is from genome assembly GCA_009801035.1 of Oophaga pumilio. Classification (NCBI taxonomy): domain Eukaryota; kingdom Metazoa; phylum Chordata; class Amphibia; order Anura; family Dendrobatidae; genus Oophaga; species Oophaga pumilio. The sequence continues at coordinate 60,385 of VIAB01002779.1, read as the reverse complement.
TCTCCATCTGCTCATGCACTGCCCACGGCAACCATTTTCCCGGAGTCCCCCCCGCAGCACCGGAGACACCTGCAGCAGCTCCGCCGGACACCCCCGTAGCACCGGAAACACCTGCAGCAGCACTGGATAGCACTGCCGGACACCCCCTCATCCCAGCCTGCAGCTGCAGCATCACCCCACTCCTGCCTCCTCCGGCGACCCTGGGACCGCGCTTCACCACAGTCACCACCCCCAGTAAGCAATAAGACGCATGGATTATGAGAAGCACCACCATTTTAATAATATATAAAAAAAAAAACACTTTTTCTCCTCAAAATTTGGGGTGCGTCTTATAATCCAAAAAATACGGTAATTAATCTACAACTGCTAAAAGCAACAATACTAAGTGCATAGCACAAGTATGGACACTTTAGTACACACCATTGTATGCCTATTATTATTGACTATTATTTAGTCAGTTCTTAGAATATTGCTGGTTTAATACAGTACGATTTTCATTCTATTATAGATATTGTATATACCTGTTGGCGGCGGCTTACTCTCCCATTCGGCATTCTCCATCATGTACTTAACCAACCTCTCGGCATTGCACTGCTCTCGCTTCTGCTGTATGAGCTGATGAAGTTCACTCTTACATGTAGTCATGCGGATTTGTAAAGTTGCAGGCTGAGCTGCGCTGTTTGTGTGTATCGGCACTGTGGGTTTCTTGGATTGGTTTCCTACTGCCTCAGATGCCTATGATAGATGATAGATGGGTTTTGTGTAAAATTGAGTTCAATGTGGAATGATTTTAACTTTGTGCGTATAATCTATTAATGATAGTCCTTAACAAAATTCCCAACCCACATTGTAGTATTACACAAAGGGGAAGGAGCTTATACAGAGTTTTCCACTACAAAAAAACACCCCTTGAAGGCCTTGGGGTGCTGCATAAAAGTAAAAAAAAAAAAAAAAATTGTACTAACTTACTTCCCATAATGGCTCTGCATTGGTCTAGTGTACCCCGACGGTCTCCTAACAATGTCCAATTAGTGGCTGCAGCAGTCACATGACATTGTGTCAGGAGACGGAATGATGATGCAGAGATCAGAATGGAGCAAAGTAGTCAGTACAGGAGGTAAAATAGGAATTTTTGTAAGTACTCACCGTAAAATCCTTTTCTCCGAGCCACTCATTGGGGGACACAGGACCATGAGTGTTATGCTGCTGCCACTAGAAGGCTGACATTAAGTTAATACAAAATAAGTTAGTGCCTCCTCTGCAGTACACACCCTCGTGCTGTCTGCAAGAGACCCAGTTCGGTCCAAAAGCAGTAGGAAAACATTAACATACAAGAGTACAACATGGCAACCTAAAGAACAGGCCAAACTATTAGGCTGACAGGGTAGGTGCTGTGTCCCCCAATGAGTGGCTCGGAGAAAAGGATTTTACGGTGAATACTCACAAAAATACCTTCTTCTCCTTCGCCTCATTGGGGGGGACACAGGACCATGAGACGTCCCAAAGCAGTCCCTGGGTGGGAGAACAACATAAAAGGGTAGGCTTCATGTAACAACTGCCTACTGGATCGCAAACCAAAGAAATCTCTGATGCTGCACACAAACAGGAATGTTAAGATAAGCATCCTGGATGTCTACAGAACAAAGAAATTCTTGTGGTTCCATGGAGGCGATAACCGAGCGTAAGGACTCCATCCTAAAGTGGCGGTTCCGATCGTGGCAATTCAACTGTTTGAGGTCCAAGATCGGGTGGAGCGAACCAACTTTTTTCAGGACTACAAAAAGATTGGAGTAGAACCCCTGAAAACCGTTCATTCCAGGGTATGGGTACGATTACTCCTGTGCTTAGAAGGGAAGAGATGGCCTGAAGAACCCTTGGGGCTTGAGACGGCTGTTTTGGTGGGCGAGACAAATAGAAACGTCTTGTAGGCGGATGTAATGATCTCTTTGACCCAGGCGTCATCGACCATCAACAACCATGCATCCCTGAAGAGAAGAAGCCGGCCTCCCACCCTGGAAAGACTTCCAGGTGGGGGTGACCCATCACTTAGAAGAGAACCTGTGAAAGTGGGACCTGTGAAAGGAGCGGCCCTTTGACTTCCAGTGAGGAGCTGGTTTGAAGAACGGTTTCCTTCTTTCTCCTGGAGCGGAAGAACGGTGCTGCTGGAAAGAGGTTCCTAAAGAAGAGAAAGGTCGAAAGGAACGAAAGGGCAGGTGACCTTTCCTGTTGAAAGGACGTTTAGGCCTGGACTGGGGCAGAGAGGTACTTTTCCCCCGGTAGCGTCCAAAATTATCTAGTTCAGCCTGGACCCAAAGAACCTAGAACCCTAGAAGGCCAGGTTTGTGAGTGACTTCTTAGGCTGGTTTCACAATTACGCCTGTGTACGCAGCGTTTCAATCGCAGCAATCCACATGCGTCATGCTCACATATCTTTAACATGGTGTACGCAGAGACATGTGTTTGCATGAGTTTGCATGCAAAAGCATGCGTTGTTTTTTGGTGTGCGGTGAGGTCTGGCGAACGCAACATGTTAGATTTTTGGAAGCGGCTAAAATCAAATATGCGCAGTCATGAACATGCGAATGGGTGCGTCAAAAAAACGCATTACTGTCTTAGGGAACGAATTGATACGCAATTGATACGCGTTCTTTATGCACATGCGTTCGATATTTCCAGGTGGTGCTGTAATCAGTTCCTGGACATGCGCAATCCGAAGGCTGCATGCGCATCGAACGCATCCATGCGCATGTCCAGGAACTGATTACAGCACCTGGAAATATCGAACGCATGTGCATAAAGAACGCATGCACACGCATACAAACGCAGCTTTTTTTGGCTTCATGTGTAAGATGATGCAGATTAAAAAAAACGTAGTTACTTCCCGATAATTGCATTTTTTCAGAGCCCATGACAGCGGGTGCTGTCATGGGCTCTGAGAAAAAATGATAGTTACTTACGGGTAATTTGATTTTCCAGATCCATGACAGCACCGTGAGAGATGGCTTTCGCCCCCAGGAAACAGGAAACCTGCAGCAAAGATAAAAGAAGGGAGCGGTACCTCTCTCCTCAGTTTTGTTACAGAGTATGGAAGGTGACCGCCTTATTAGTTTAATATGCTCATATCTTTGTTAAATGTCATATTTTGTAATGCATCAATATCCTCTATGTTATTAACATCCTTCCTTTGTGAATCATACCACCATCACCAAGATAGGGCATGAATAATGCGGTGCTGTCATGGATCTGGAAAATCAAATTACCCGTAAGTAATTATCATTTTTTCCCTTCCCCATGACAGCACCGTTAGTGAGAGGATGAAATAGAAAGACTCTTAGGGTGGAACGACAGCAGATAGCACTTTTCTACCTAAAGGCAAGATTTGAATGCCCTAGGTCTAGCCTATAGTGACGGAAGAAAGTGGAAGGTGAAGACCATACTGCTGCATTACAGATCTGTTCTATAGATGCATTTGCCCTTTCTGCCCATGACGTGGCAATGGCTCTTCTAGAGTGGGCCGTTATCCCTGGTGGGGGAGTTTTCCCTACAGAGGAGTAAGAAAGAGAAATAG
>VIAB01002779.1:42707-53325 GCA_009801035.1 Oophaga pumilio | reverse complement strand
CGGCAGTGCTTCCCACTGATGGACAAAAAACCGGAGTCTCCCCCCCACCTAACCCCTGGCGTCATTGGTGTTTTGGTTCTGGTCTGGGGGGAGGTTTATTGAAGAGGAACCCCCTATCCTTCCTGTCTTTCCACCTTTTCCCCCCGCACTGATTTATCATCCGAGCGGCCCCGACTCCCTTTACCGGACCCTCGAAAGGACTGCCGAAAATCATTCCAACGGCGCCTAAAGAAGGGTGGCGGAGGGAAGTGTTTTTTCTTGTCTGCTGCCTTTTCTAAAATATCATCTAAGGCTTTCCCAAAAAGGTATTGCCCTTCACAGGGGACCCCACAAAGTTTCACCTTGGACTGAATCGGCTGACCAATTTTTTAGCCACAAGGCTCTACGCCCTGAATTAGACAAGGCACAGCACGGGCGGCGCTACGAACAGAACCGACTGCTGCGTCTGCTAAAAACCCTGCCGCTTTTTGAAGAGATGGAATTGCCTCCAGCAATGTATCCCTTGGGCACCTGTTTTTAATTTGGTCACTTAATTCCTCTAAGCACTTAACCATGGCCCGAGCCGTGCAAGTGGCGGCCACACCTGGTTTAAATGACCATGCTGACGCCTCTCAGGCTGATTTTAAAAACCCATCTGCTTTTTTATCAAGGGGATCCTTTAACGCTCATATATCCTCGAATGGAAGGGATATACCTCTGGAGGTGCTGGCTATAGCTGCATCTAACTTTGGCGCTTTTTCCCACTTTTCGCAGATTTCATCCTCAAAGGGATATTTTAGCTTCAGAACTTGCGGAACCGATATTTTTTTGTTCGGTTTCTTCCATTCCCTTTTTATTAAATTCAGTAAGTTATCGTGGAAAGGAAAAACTTTCCGCTTTTTCCCTTCCAGATTACTGAACATGGAATCATGGATGGAAAGGTGGTCCTTGGGCATCTCGACCCCCATGGTGGATCTTACCAATTTAAGTAACTTCCCTATGTCTTCCGACATGAAATAGGGGTGACCATATTCCTCGTCCGAGGACTTGGAGTCTGAGCCCTCGGAAGCTACCAACTCTCCCGGTTCATCCCCTGAATCAATCTCCGAACTATGTGCGGGCAGCTCAGGAGGGGAAGGGGGGGGAGTTCTCTGTGTGCCCCATCTGTTGCCTGATTTGTTTCTTTTACTGAAGAAGTTTTTACTTCTTCTTTAATCATGTTTTTTATATTTTGAAACAGGGATGGCGATTCCTGGGCCACAGTTTTTTCAATGCATTTCTGACAAAGCCTTTTATCTTATGCTTTAGGTAGGGTTTTTAGGCATAAAACGCAAGCTTTAGTTTTCTGTTTGGAGGTGGATTTCCTCACCTAAAAAACGTGACACAGAGAAAAAGGTTTTCGATTACAATCATGCCCTTTTTTGCCTTAGAAAGGCACTCACCCACCGGCCCCAGGTACCGCAGTCGTTGGTGGATTATCCAGGACAGGCCCCGGCGTTTCTTCTGCTGGGTCCGCCATCCTGGTAGTGGAGCTGTTGCCACCTTCCCAGTGCTCAGCCACCTTTTTAATACTTGGGTCTGAAAGCGGTATTGCGCTCCTGAAGCAACTCCATTCTAGGAGCGTTCAGGGTACCGCTTTCCCCCGGCGTGTGACGTCACTTCCGGCGCTACCCGGAAGTCGTCGCATCCACTCGGCGCCTGCGTCGTGACGCACACGCCCCATATACCCCGGCTCAGCCTCCGGCCAGGAGCGGACGCCGGGATGTCCGGGGATCGGATAGAGCGCCCCCACAGCTTGTTGGTCGGCCCGCAACCTCGGCGCCTGCACGGCCCTTTCCCGGTGCTGGCGCCGCTGTCTCCTTCCCCCGACTGCTTCATCAAAGGGGATCCTGCCCGGCCCCAGGTACAAACATGTCGCAGGCTCCCGGTCCCGGGAAACAGGAAACCAAACTGAGGAGAGAGGTACCGCCCCCTTCTTTTATCTTTGCTGCAGGTTTCCTGGGGGCGGAAGCCATCTCTCACCAACGGTGCTGTCATGGGGAAGGGAAATACCGTTATCGGTAAGTAACTACGTTTTTCTCTATCCCCCATGACAGCACCACGGAGAGAATTACAGAGACTGGTAGTTTAGGGAGGGACCACAGCGTGAAGGACCCTTCTCCAGAAGGTCAAGTCAGATGCAGAGGCTAGATCTAATCGATAGTGTCTAAAAAAGGTTGAAGGTGATGATCAGGTGGCCGCCTTACAGATTTGTTCTATCGATACCTCAGATCTCTCAACCCATGAGGTCGCCATTGTTTGTGGAGCGGGCACTCAACCCTTCCGGGATGGTATTCCCGCTGGAAGAATAGGCCAGGGCAATCGCACCCCTTATCCAACTTGTCAGGGTACTCTTGGACGCTTTGAGTTCCTTCCTGGGCCAATGGAAACACACAAAGAAAACCTACGTTCCTACACCCCTTGGTGGTCTCTAAGTATTGAACTAGGCATCTCTTCATGTCTAGGGTGTGAAACCTCTCTTCTCCCCTATTCCTAGGATTTGGGCAGAAGGAAGGACTACTTCTTGGGACCTATGGAAATGCGATGCTACTTTAGGTAAGTAGGCCGGGTCAGGCTTTAGGATGACTATCTTCCAAAATTTTTGTAAATGGTGATACTGCAGATAGAGCCTGAATGTCGCTCGCTCTACGAGCCGATGTTAGTGCTACCAGTAGAACAGTTTTTAACGATAAGATTTTTTTTTAGAGGGGCTGAACGGGGAGCCTGTTAGTGCAGATAGTACCAGATTCAGATCCCACAATGGTAATTTTCAACTAATTATGAGTCTAGATCTAGCTGCAGCTTTAATGAATCATGCTATCCATGGGTTACCTGCCACTTCATGGTTATATAGAACGCCTAAAGCCGCTAAACCTTGTTCTAGGCCCTTCTGTGAGGGAGGCCAGTGAAGAGAAAAGGCAGAATCCGGTTGGATAACCCGTTGGAGGGGGCGTAAGCAAGCCCTGCAATCAGCCAACCAGCATAAAACTAAAGTGCCCCTGACTGGCTGCCGCGCCGGGAGGCATGGCCATCCTGTGACCTGCAGGCCGGCAAAAACGAAAGCTCTCCTCCGATTGGCTTACGTTGGCGAGAGGGGCGGAGAGGAAAAAGGGCGCCGAAAGACGCGTGTGAAGGCGGGGGGTGTGGCCTAATTAGAGTGGAGACTCAGATCCAGCAAGGCCCCCCATAGGACTGGAAAGAGCACGAAATTCAAGCGCTCTGGCGGGAAAAGCAAGGAAAATGGCCGCAACTGTTAAGGTCTCCAATAAGGGACAGGAGAAAATGGCCCACTGGTGACAGTCATCCTCTCAGCCCTCACCGAGGAGAGGGGTGAGGTGGGGAAAAGGCAAGGACTGGCCACCGGTAATCGCCCTGAAGCACCCATAAGGGTGACGGGATAAAGTCCTGTCTGCGGGTCCGAGAGTGGGCGATGTAGGTGACACGACACTGCTCTCTCGGTCACAAATACAGGGTGAGAAATTACACAGTTACCCTAAGATGAACCTGAAAAACAAAGTGAAAGAATTAACACCACAAACAGAGAACCTGGAAAAGAAAATGCGGCTCTGGGGTCCACGTCCGCCCCCTACAGACACTAAGCTTAAAACTGAGGTACTTGGTGCCTGTCGGTGTGTGTATACTGCTGGGGAGGAGCTATTTTTTTCTTTCTTGCCTAGTGTAAGGCACCTAGTTCTGAGGTATCGATAGAACAAATCTGTAAGGCATACACCCATGGTTGTCTGTGTCCCCCAATGAAGCGATAAAGACCTTTTGTATTAATAAAAGGCTTGTCCAGTAGTCGATAAATCCTTTAATGCTCACTTGCATACAGTGGGTGGTGGTCGATATCAATCTAAACAGCATGGATGCCGAGATCAAATTGTAATCACGGCATCAAAAAGAAAAAGACCGAGGAGAAGGAACGTGATCTGTTACTGCACTGGCAACACCACAATGTGATGGCACCGCAGCCAGTGGGATTAAAAAAAAAAAAGTGATAGCTATACCTGTTGTATATTAGCCTAATTCAGGGACAAAGATTGCCTGTCCATCACTGAAAGCCACGATTACACTACTGGAGTGCTGCAATGCATTTTTATGTAATAACTTACTCGGATTCATTCAATTAAGGCCTTTACAAACCATCTAAAACAGAAAATGTCACCATGAGCTCAGAAGTACCTGTGGTGAGGAGGACAGAGGGGGATTAGCGGCAGCAGAAGAGTCTGAGCGAGGCTTTGTTGCTTCCTGGTCAGTAGGAGGCAGAGTCTTTGGTGCCGTCTGTGTTATATTTGCTGGCTCCATTGCACCAAACATGCTCTTCCACTCCTCGTTCACGTTAGAATCTTGCTTTATATGCTTTCGTGCTACAGTTTAATGGGTACAGGAAATTATTTCAATATAAAATCAATAAAAAGAGTAGAACTTAAAAAGGGATGATCAAAACTAACTTATATAATCGTAAATGTCTCTTTAATAGTCTAATTTCAATGTACAAATATAAATGACATTTATATGAATAAAAACGAAAGGAATGGTACATTTCAACATAAATATATTCTATTAGAATCGCATGCCATGCCGAAGGTGCATATACACTGCACGGTGATTGGGAACACACAAAAAAAAAAATGATCATTTCCAATAATTGTTCAGTATAAACAGGCTGCCAGTCAGGCTACGAATGAGCCAAGTGATCTTTTGGTTTACTTAAAAATCACAGGTTTTCAACTGTACATCGTGCTGTGCTGCCAAGAACAATGGCAGCCTATGCACCCAGAATGATCCATTACTACTTGTTCTGGGTGCACCATAGGCATGGTCTGCCTGTCTAAACAAAATGATAAATGACAGTCTAACATGTTGCTGAAAAGCAGCTGCTAAAGCCTTGCATCTGATAGTTTCAATGATCCTTTATTGTAAATCACTGAACATGAATTACATCATCTACATACCTGACAAATACACGGAAATAACCTTTTTTCTAAATCAAGTAGATGAATATCTAAGTCTTGCCGTCTTTGAAGGAGTTATTAAAGGGAGTTTTTAAGCAGGTTTTTGCTAATGTAATTGGAGACACAGATTCCAGTGATGTGTCAGTGATTAATCAGCAGATCACCACTAAAGGACTACTTGTTTCATACCATGTAGTCCTGCTACTGTGTAACTTCACCCATAACACTGATTGGCAGTGTTTTGTGCACACTGTGCATAGGCAGAAAGCTGGCAATCAGTGGCGTGGGACGGGATATACAGAACTGCGAATTTGAAGAATAGATCTGCAGCAGAAAAACGGATTTTATAAAAATGACAGCAAGCAGCCTAGTAGGGAAAGAGACTCTTATCCCGGTTTTATCACTTACACGATACTGCTCTCAGTTCAGGTTGCAAAAAACTTACTGGAATAAGTTATTAAAGGGAAGCTCACTATTTTGAGTTTTGTGATACACAGGCTTTTTCTTATGCTATGTTTGTGCGTCTGCCATCCCCCCAACTTTAACAGCATAAAGCACCACATACGCACATTTTTAAATTGTGTTCTCCTTTCCGTCATTTTTATATAGGGGATATATAGTTTTCCGTTTTAGAAGATGTAGCATGTGCTAGCAATCAGGGCTGTGGAGTCTCCGACTAACTTCAACTACCTCATACATGGCTCATGTTTAAGTGATACATTTACTGTAGTAAAATGGTAACATCAGGCTTTTAATCATTATTATGATACAATATATTTATTGGAATACAACTTTAGAACAAAATTTTTTGCACATGTACAATTTATTATACACTATGCAGTAAGTGGGGAAAAAAAAAAAGTTTTCAACAAAAACGTACAACATTTGTGTAGTCTATGAATTTGTTCTGAGAAATAGTATTGTCTCCATCAGATCCTCCTTCATAGATGACCTCAAATCTGACCTAATTATTTTAAGGCTAGAGAACAACCTTTCTACACTAACTTGGGTTGGTGGCAAAGCAGTAACCACATGGGAAACATCTCTAACATTTTCAGGGTATAAAGGAATTGCCTCGTGCACAGACGGTTTTGATGAATGATTGAACTCTTCTACTTCTTTGAGAGCAAGTGAAAAATTTTGCTGAAATATGGTCAATCTGGTTCCTATGGGAGTGGAATCTTTTTCCCCTGCAGCAACGCTTTGCCTGCTCCATGTTGCCCAAATACTACTTCCGAAATCAAACTCCTCATCTGATGACGATGAAGAAACAGCAGCAGCAGCACTGGCAGGACCAGAGTTCTCTTGCTCTTGGGGGTCATGTAGCCCACTCATCCTAACTGCTACCTCAATCAAAGCTTCTTTTCCTTTAGTAAGCTGTTGATCATCCAGCAATATGCGATGACTCGGGTCCACATAAACAGCTGCCAGAAGAATTTTATTTTCTAGTTGCAGTGTCTCTCTCTGTTTCATTGACGCAGCAATGCCATCTGCGATTAAACCTCCTCTTTGGGACAGGCAAAACAACAAGTTCTTCTACTCCCTTATGAAAATGCCAGGAGTTAAATCTTCAGATTGTAACTTTTTAGTCACTGTAAATGGGTGATGAAGCAATTCCTTCAATTCAGCCACCTGTGTCCATTTACCTTCATATAGTGTTGGCCATATCTACAAGGAAGGGTTTCAGCTCAAGCAATCGCTCAATCATTAAATAGGTGCTGCCTCACCGAGTGGCTTGATCCACACATGCCCCTTTTCCTGCACATCTCTAAAAGACAGAATCAATTTTAGGGGTTCTGGCAGCAATAGCCAATTTCCTCACTTTGCTAATCAGAGTTACAGCATGTCCCTCTTGTAGACCATCTCTTATTGCCAGCTGCAGCGTGTGCACAACACAGCGCATGTGATGAATAGGAAAGAGGTGTGAAGCAGCTTCAACAAGATCATCTAATTGTAAAGAATCATTTTGCTGTTAATCTGTAGCAGTATCTGTTTGTTCCTCCGTTATGGGAACAGGACTGTAACCTTCCATCTCCAACATACTGAATGTGAAATGTTCTTCTAGCTGCTGTTCACTTTCGTTATTCTCACTCATCAGTTTAATTGTACTTATGTTTGAAGCATTATCAGTCACAATAGCAAGAATCGGTTCTTTTTTGAGTTCATAATCTTGCAGAACTTTTTCCACTAAGGTCTGGAGAAACTGGCTTCTGTGATGAGCTTTAGTATCTTTTACTGCCAGCGTCTTGGTAACAATTTTTTTGTTGTCACAAACATAACGAATGTTGATAGCAAAATAGTTCACTCTGACGTGTGCAGGCATCCATTTTAAGAAACACAAAGCGTCTCTTAAGAGTCGTTTTAAGATCTTACCTTCTTCTTCAATCACTAATTTTCTAATACTCTCTCTTTCCAGAGAAACACCAAGTTTGTGGGCCATTTCTCCATTAAGAGCTGTAAAAGCTGGTCGTGAAAATAATGATAATGGTATACTGTCCTTCAAAACAAGCTTGATGAGCGGTCTTTTAAACAAATCTGCTGTCATCGTTACAGTAATTTTGTCACTTACAAAATATCTTGTAACTGATGTTTGAGACCCTCTTGACTCCTCCTTTGCCTGGCAGGAAGTGCTGATCTCTGGTTTCTTGGTGCTGCTGTGATCTTTTTCAATCACAGCTTTGTAAGCTTCTGGGTGTCAGCGTTGTAAATGTCTTTTTAAATTGGAAGCTCTTGAAGGAGCATTTTTACCACTGCCTGAGTATGCACTGATTTCAGTATCACAGCATTTGTCTTCATCTGGGTCACTTATACACTGACACACAAAAATGTTTATTATCTTGAGTCACTGAAATGCTCAAATACAGCTGACTTCACAAGATGCTTCTTAGACAATGTAATTAAGTAAATTCGGTCTCAAAATAATTAAAAAAAAAAAAAAAGGTTTATTGTAATTCTTGCAAGAATAGGGAATCATGCCCTGTATAATTTGAGATAAAAGTAAAACAATCTTTGCACAAATCAACATGACAGATAAGTGTAAAGTTAGTAAAATATGTTGTTCGATAGCTTTAGGCCGGTGTCACACTTGCGAGTGAGATGCGAGAAACTCAAGCGAGTCTCTCGCATCAACACTAGGTACATGTATTTCAAAACATGTATTTCTATGCAGCCGCACACTCCGGTCCGAGTGCCAGTGGCAGTGCCAGGTGTTCATGTGAGTTTCTTGCATCACACTCACAAGTGCGACACCAGCCTTAAGGTACTGCCACACTAAACGCTCCCGCTAACGATCTCGTTAGCGTCGCATACTAATGAGATCGCTAGCGGGATCGTTTTAATATCGCTAAATGTGTGCCACATTTAGCGATATAGTTAACGACGCTATCGCCGTTAGCGATCTTCTTAGCGATTTAGCGGTACAAAAGTACCGCTAAATCGCTAAGAAAAGGTGCCACACTTAGCGATACATACTCACCCAGCGGGGCGCCAGCGACGAAAATAGGGTCCGGATCGTTTCCGGCGACGAGCGAGATCCCAGCAGGAAGCTCGTCGCCGGAAGCTGCCACACACAGCAACATCGCTAACGGGATCGCTAAATAGTGACGTTTTTTAGCGATCCCGTTAGCGATATTGTTTAGTGTGGCAGTACCATTACTCTTAACCTTCAATGTCAAGCTTGTCTCAGGGTACAGCTGACTAAACACTACACATCATATTTCTTCACAGTCTGTGAAGAGGGGAGGAGGGAGGGAGCGTGTTTGCGCTTAATCATATTCCAGAACACACACAAAAATATATATGTCCTCATCGATCCTGTTACTGTATTTTCGTATTTGAGATGTTAGAATTGAGTTTTCCCCCTTAAATTCTATGTATATTGTATACAAGTCATCATAACAGCTAATTTCTCCAAATGGAGCTAAGAGCAAAAACAAAACTAAAACATCAAGCATACAGAGACAACATATACTGGACTAATGATTTATGCACAGTTTATTGAAAGTTTAGATATGCTTTAAGAAGTACTTAACTTCCTTAATCCTGCTTTCCTGTTTACTCCAGAAGTTCTGAGATTAAAGGGTATGCCACACTAAGCGAGATCGCTAACGAGATCGCTAAAACGTCACTATTTAGCGATCTCGTTAGCGACCTCGTTGTGTGTGGCATGTAGCAACGATGTGGCCCCTGCTGTGATGTCGCTGATCGTTCACTAGCGTTCTGGACCGTTTTTTGATCGTTGGCGTCCCGCTGGTGAGCCTATATCGCTGTGTTTGGCACTTTTTGCGAACGACGAGCGACCTCGTTTGTGACGCATATGACAGCGGCGCAGGCGGGACTAGGGGTTTTTAGCGTCACGGAGTGGATCGCAATATCTGTAAGTTCTCTTTTGTGTCACAGAGAGGATCGCAGAAGTTGCAAAGCAGGCTAGCAGGACGCAGAGAGCAGGAGCGATGCTGGAAATTCCTATGAATCAGAAGCGCTCAGTACATGCTAATGACAGATCCTAACGACCGCCAAAGTCGTTAAAGAGATCGCTGACCGCTGATGAGTCGTTTATGAGATCTCCTGTTTGGCAGCTACTAGCGACCTAAAAGTGATCACACCAACAATCTCGTTAGCTTTCGTCGTTATCGTGATCGCTAACGAGATCGCTAAGTGTGGCAGTACCTTAATGTAAGCTTTCCTTCCCTGGGTGTTTATTATTTTTTCCCCTTATCTGTAGAGGAGGAGCTTCACTACTTATGAAGAAACTGCAGCATAGATTAATCTCAGCTAAAAGTCTACACCGTAGATCAGGAATAGGATAGACATTTACAGGACATTCCATAACTTTCCAAAATTCTTCTGAAAAAAATATTTCCCACTAACTGCATTGAACTACTATACCCAATTTATTATACATTTTAGGAGTCGGTCCATTTTATACTGACTCCAACTGCACAGCCCTGCTAGCAATAGTTTTATGGGGGCAAGGGAGATGTTGTCCTTCGTATTTATTGGGCATTGGCAACTCCGTAGTGATCACAACACTGCAGCGGCAAGCGCCATTGCCGCATACTGAACTCTGTACATGGCATTAAGAAAAAGCACAAAATAAATGTTCACAAATCACAAGAAAATCAGTAATGGAATATGAAATGTTGGTAGGAAGGGGGGGGGATCATTTAGCTACTCGGTCTTAGAACTTACGCCGCTTATCTTCAATGTCCAGCTTTGCTTTCACGAGATCAGATTGTCTTCCACATATGCCTAAAGCCTGTAGGTCAATTACTCCTTTTAGTGAGCTTTCATGAATGTGACTCTGATCGGCTACATTTGCCTTGGCTTTGTTAGACTTTAACATAAAATCCTTAAGTGCCAAAAGCTTATCTTCCTCATCTTCGGTCATTCCCTTAATTGAATAATAAGATAAATTATCTTTGACAAAAGGGTTGTATTAAGAGAATGTCTGTCACAATCCAAGGCTTCTACCATCAGCTCCACCCACTGTTTCATTCAGTCTCACACAAATAGATATTACATACAATTTTTACAGTATTAAGCATTATTATAAAAATGTGTGCAGGAGGGCTGTGGAGGAGTCGATCAGCAAAACCTCAAACTCCTCAATTTCCCTGACTCCGACCCCACAGCACTGGTCACTA
>VIAB01002778.1:80328-107140 GCA_009801035.1 Oophaga pumilio | reverse complement strand
TAGGTTAGATGCTCTGCAGGACAGGGGGATAGTATACAGGTATGAGTACAGCCACATTAACAAAACACAATTGGCTGGCACAGCAGAAAGTCATTGTTCACTGTGGTTGTACCAAAAGGAATGACACGATTGCCATTTGGAAACAATGGGGGTGGGGAGCGCTGGAAAGCCCATTTGAAATTATGTCAACAAGGAAAAGCCTTCCATGGGCTATATTGAACTACAATACAGCACAACAGGGCCATCATCAGGGCATTACTGCCCTGACTGGCGTATGGGACCCGATCAACAGAGAGGGCCCACATCGGACCCCATCACTTCTGCCCATCGGGCCCCAGCGGCAGGCTTCTGCCAGTGCAGTAACTAAACCTGCGTCCGAGATGCAGGTTCAGTTAAACTCTATTGCCATGCGGGCCCGGGCCCGCACGGCTAAAGTTAAAGCCGCCAGCCAATCAGAGGCTGGCAGCTGACGTCAGCGCACACTTCACCGGTGTATGACATCATTGTCATTCGCCGGTGAGTGCACACTTGAAACACCTGGAGGGATCATTGCTCGCCACAGGAGTGTGGCAAGGTAAGGAGAAAGTTTTTTGTTTTTTTATTTTTATTGAAAGCGGCAAGCCACAATATGTTTCACGGGCAGGATGGAGACTTATGGACCATGTGTCTGCATCCTGCCAGGAGCAGAATGGACACACGGGGCAGAATGGAGACAAGGGACAGAATGGAGAAACGGGGGGCAGAAAGGAGACACGGGGGCAGAATGGAGTCACGGGGCAGAATGGAGACATGGGGCCAGGATTGGAGACACGGGGCAGGATTGGAGACACGGGGCAGGATGGGAGACACGGCGATATTAGTATTGTGTTTTTTTTTTAATGATCAGTATTGTAGTATTCAGTCACTATGTGGTGGTAATATGCTGTCCGGCCATGGTGTGGCAGTATTTGTTTCTTGTATGTGGTATTATTGGTCACTATGTGGTGGTAATATGTGGTCTGGACATGGTGAGGTGGTATTTGTCCCTTGTATGTGATGATATTGGTCATTTTAAAAATTGAAAAATAAATAAAAATATAACTAAATTGTATTGGATATTTTAACAAATATTTAATAGGTTAGAGTAGAGTAAGACCCGACCAAAAGAGTCTACCTTGTCATGGTGGCAGCTTAAAAAATCTTTTGGCCGAAACAAAAGCTGCTGGCTAAATGTATGATCTGGTGATGGGAACTGTTAATGTGTGATTGGTGAAAAAAGGAATTTTTCCAAGAGAGCGTGGTGGGACTGTGGACAGTTCGAAAGGTGGAGGCGGGGCTGGGGTGGAGCCTGGGCGGAGACTCAAGTGAGCCCCGAAAATTTTGCAAGTATGGGCCCCGAAATTTCTAGTGGCATCTCTGCAGTGCAACACAGGCCGAAAAGAAAATACAGAATGGATTTCAGCAAAGGTCTCTTGGCCTAGTTTACTTCTCCAGGTTCTACAGGTTTGGTTCACTCATACCTAGTCCCAGAGTATAGATTCTGTTCTTATGAGTTGTCATTCCACTGTGCTAAAAATAATTCCACTTTCAGTGTGGTGTGTATGGGTCTAGAGACCCTTATTCAAAACCATTCTGCATTTTCTTTCATCCTATGTCTGCCTACACCTGCAGTATATGTGCATGATACATAACTACATAGGATCTGTTCACTCTTACTCTTGGTAGTCATAAGTGGACAGGGAAGGAAGTGCAGGCACCAGTTTCACTGTCACTGAAATCAATGGGAGAGTGACACTGCTTTGGCACTTCCGGCTCCTCTGTTGGTCAGTGACATCACTATGCAGACACACAGGTCAGTGGGTGCTCTTGTCTGCTGGCCTTGCTGTCTTTTGAGAGCGCGTAAGAACCAGGGCTCATCGCACTGAACACCCACACTCGATCCCCATGGGTAGAACACCACTCAGACAACACAAGGTGAGGAGAACACACATTGGTAAGACTATTGGTTCACCAACAGAAAAAAACACAGAGGTGTAACAACTGTGGTCGCAGGGATCAAGGCCACAACCAGGCATGGGGTACAGGTGCCTGCTTCTTCTGGGTCTGCGTCCTCACTGAATACACAGATCCAGATGACACGCATCGTGTTGCAGAGACCCGTCGCGTCCCTGCACTGTGATACATGCTGCCGGCGCAGTGGCTGTGAGCTGATGTCACAGGTGCAGCCACAGGGAGCGGCACATGACAATGGCGCACACTCATACATCAGCTGCCGGGCTGTGCGGTGGGTACAAAAGACACTGGGTGATGTGGGAGCAGAGAAAAGGTGAGTAGAATGTTTTTGTTTTTAATTATGCATTAGGGGAGAACGAGGACACATACACTAGGATTGGGGACCATACAAACCAGCATTGGGACATATATACCAGAATGCGGACATATTCACCAGGATGATGGGCATATATACCATAATGAAGGGGGAGGGGCAATTCATAAGTCTTTATATAATTTAGAATGCTACAGGGGCCCATATACCTTACCAACGTGTGTGTTTGTGTGGGGGGCAGGTCCAAATTTCACACTGGGGCCCATCAGACTCCAGTTACACCACTGCAAAAACATATCATACATTCTCAGAAAGACCACAAGGTGGTACAAGTGACAGAATCTCACCTTTATGCTGTACCTTCTGGGCTTCCAGGAACAACTATCTCTGCTAGCAGCACCCTGCTTTTAGTGGGCTTCCACTGAGATGATAATGTATTACATGTGACCTGCAGTCCCATGTAACTCCACAGATAATACAGTGATACTTTTGTGAGTACTGAAAGCATTGATGGCTCCTCTGGATCACACTGCTGCTGGTTCTGCATCTTCTGCTGTTTTGGGCTGGTGGGAGGAGTAAGGCAGAATCAGTGTGGGCAATTTTACATGTGGGCAATTTTCCTGTGGGCATTTTACCTGTGGGCAATTTTCCTGCAGGGATTTGTCAGGGAACCAGATGAGAGGGTCTGGCTCACAATCTCTGTTTCTCTGCTGTAGTTCATCCTGAAAGGTTCTTAATGAGGTTGAGGTAAGGGTTCTGTGCAGCCCAGTCTAGTTCTTCCACACCAAACTAACTCAACCATGCCTTTATGGATCTTGCTTTGTGTACTGCAAACACAGCTATGAGACTTCCCTGAACTAATCCCACATACTTGGAAGCATACAAACATCAAAAATAACTTGCTATGCTTAACCATTAACATTTGCCTTCAGTGAAACTAAGGGGAAAAGAGCAACCCCTAAAAACAATCTCATGGCATTATTCCTCCTCCCACCAAACTTTACAGGTGACACAATGCAATCAGGCAGGTAACATTCTCATGACATTCACCGAAACCAGCTTTGTCCACCATACTACCAGAGACTGATGCATGATTCGTCACTCCACAGAATATATGCCTTAAAACTCGATAGTTTTAGTGTTGATGGTAATTCAAAGGGAATTTTGGATCTCTGCAGTTACTGAGTCAGAAGAGTGTGCATGACCTTAATGCACTTTGTGCCTCAGCACTTGGTGACCACTGCTCTGTTAAGGTGCTTGGTTTGATTTCATGGCTGAGCTTCTGGGGTTCCTAAATGCTTCCACTTCAATAATATCGCTCACAGTTTACTGCGGAATATTTAGGAGGGAAGGAATTTGACAATATGACTTGATACAATGGTGGCATTCTATTACAGGACCTTAGTTAGGAATTTAGTGAGCTCTTTTTAGAACCCATAATTTCATAAACGTTAGTGAATGCAGACTGCATGCCAAGGGGCTGGATTTTATACATCTGTTTCAATGCGACGGAATAAAAAACATTATTTTAGTAATTAGAGTAGTCTAATATTTTCATTTAAGAATGCACCGCTTCTCTGCATTCCATCATCCTGCTTTTTGGAGGCGGTGCGCGTCAGATGTGACAGTTGGGAACAGTATAATGGCTGTGCCACTGTGCTTCTCCTGCAGTGGAAGCAGAGGTACCTTTGCCTCTGCAGCATCAGGGGAACTCAACTGCAATAAAGCTTTAGATGAGTGCTTACAAACTATAACATAAACCTTAAAAGCGTGCGGATCCTTACCCAGGAAACCGACCACCTCTGATAGATTGCAGAAGTGGCCAGTAACCAAAAAGCATCATGCTATAGAATTGTGAACCCCTATCTCCCATTTCTGAGAACATAGAGAATCTTTAACCCCTTCACTCCCAGGCATTTTTTCTATTTTTGTTTTCGTTTTACCTCCCCTTCTTCCAATACCCATGACTTACAGTCGGGGAAATAAGTATTTGATCACTTGCTTATTTTGTAAGTTTGCCCACTGACAAATACATGAACAGTCTATAATTTTAAGGGTAGGTTAATTTTAACATTGAAAGATTATTAAAAATCCAGAAAATCACATGATCCAAAGAACAACATCCCCACTGTCAAGCATGGAGGTGGAAACATTATGCTTTTTGAATGTTTCTCTGCTAAGGCCACAGGACTACTTCACTGCATCAATGGGAGAATGGATGGAGCCATGTACCGTAAAATCCTGAGTGACAACCTCCTTTTCTCCGCCAGGACATTAAAAATTGGTTGTGGCTGGGTCTTCCAGCAAGATAATGACCCAAAACATACAGCCAAGGCCACAAAGGAGTGGCTCAAAAAGAAGCACATTAATTATGGAGTGGCCTAGCCAGTCACCAGACCTTAATCCCATAGAAAACTTATGGAGGGAGATGAAGCTCCGAGTTGCCAAGCGACAGCCTCAAAATATTAATGATTTTGAGATTATCTGAAAAGAGGAGTGGACCAAAATTCCTTCTGACATGTGCGCAAACCTCATCATCAACTACAAAAAAAGTCTGACTGCTGTGCTGCCAACAACGGTTTTGCCACCAAGTATTAAGTCTTGTTTGCCAGAGGTATCAAATACTTATTTCTCACTGTAAAATGCAAATAAATTTATATAATTTATACAGTGTGATTTTCTGGATTTTATTTTTGATATTCTGTCTCTCAATGTTAAAATTCACCTAATTCACCCTTAAAATTATAGACTGTTTATGTCTTTGTCAGTGGGCAAACTTACAAAATCAAAATCAGCAGGGGATCAAATAATTATTTCCCCCCACTGTATTCATCCATCAATTTAGCTTTATGAGGGCTTGTTTTTACAGAGTGAGTTGTACTTTTGAAAGGATGGAAAAAAAATAAAAAAATTGTAAAAAAAAAACCTCTTGTCACCATTTTCTGAGACCCATTACGCTTTCAATGTTCGACACATAGTACTCTGGTATGGCTTTTTTTTTGTTTACTGAGCTGTCAGTTTTACAGATACAATTTTGGGATAGATACAATGTTTTGATTGCCTCTTATTGCATTTAATTGCACTGTTGCAGTAGTCAAAAACATAACTATAGAGTTTAAATTTTTTTCTCATTACGCCATTTAACAATGCGGTGGCGGTGACTGGCACCTGGACCTTTAAAGGGAATCTGTCACCCTAAATTGGCGGGATATTTAAATGATGGCAGTCAGGTCAGATGGGCGGTGTTTTGGGTATTTGCCTTAACATGTTGTTCGCCGCTGTCGCCATTATTTCTGGGAATTGTAGTCGTTGCCCTCCATATAACGCACCTGCACATTGCAATCTTGAATTGCGCACGCGCAGTATGCTTTGCCTGCTGATTGCAATGCGCAGGCGCGTTATATGGAGGGAAACGACTGCAATTCCCAGAAATAATGGAGACAGCAGCGAACAACATGTTAAGGCAAGTACCCAAAACACCGCCCATCTGACCTGACTGCCATCATTTAAATATCCCGCCAATTTAGGGTGACAGATTCCCTTTAAGGTTATGGACCCACTGAGAAGCTCACGGTGATGTGGCAGTGAGCTTCATACAGTGTCATCAAAAAAACTTGGCACTCAGATAGAGATATAGTGAAAATAAATTTTTTGACGACACTGCGTACGAGCTGGATACCCTACTTGTGCAGCTCTTTCACCCTCTCAAGAGTGCCATATATGACTCTTTATTATAGTGGGCTTCATAAAGTATGATCAGAATGTTAAACTCAGAACCTCATGTTCAGTTTGATAAGTTTTTGCTTAGTTGTAATATCAATGTATAATGTATGAGATCAATGTATAGATTTTGGATGTGCGGAATGTGTCTTTTGCTACAGCTAGAAGATAAGAAGTCTGACCCAACACTTTTGTCTATACATTGTCGTGATGGCTAATGCATTATAAGCATCTTTGAAAAACGGCAACTAACTTCATGTATAAGCACCATTATTGGCTATAACAACAGAAAATGTTGTACTTGGAGTTTTGTAAAAATATTAAATATTCAGATCTAAGTCAAACTGTCCAACATCTGATACATACGAATAACAAATACAGCAGAACATTCTACACAGAGTAAAAATAATTAATAAAATCTCTGCCCTTTAGAGCTTTATATTTTTCCACTGATGATATAACTCGAGTTTGTCTATCACATATTCGCTCTAGGTGAGTACGAGGAATAAGACTGTAAAATGTTACCATATTAGCTGTGAAGGTCACTAAAACAACCTTTACAACATGACAGCTTTTATGACTAGTGATATAAAAAGCTACTAAAATTAACGGGTACTTAATACATTTCGATTTTTAACCCTTCGAGACATGGATCCTAGCACTTATCTCAGATTTCCATTGCAAAAAGACACCACGGTGATGAATAATTAATTTGTGGCTGGAATACAGGATAATATACAGCTTTGGTTAGACATTAACACTCCCACTAAAGAGCTGAACAACTATAAAGCGAATTCACGAGATTTGTTCGCCGTCCCTGTCGCCAGATAAAATCGGGACATTAACACCCTGCGTGGTGTGACTGCGCTAAAAACTGTTGCTTCCCGTGGTTTGTGTGTTTTCATGCAGCAGGTATGAAATTTATTTTCTATATACATTTCTCTCATTACCAACAATCTCCATTGGGGCTTAGCAGAGCATGAAATAGTCTTTGCGAGATCTAGAAATGTTCAATGCTAAAAGGCTTGGAAAACATTATTTGGGTTTCCAGGTTTTGAAATTATAGATGAAATGAAGCAGTCGATCACCGCCCGGAGAACGCACGCTATAAAATGTTCCGGAGCTCCGCATTGCTCATCTGTGGCTGTTATTAAACGCAATGTGCTATGCCGTTTGCCTAATGCATTTTTAAGACCGACTTGTGCTCATCGCACTGTAGAAAAGTGCCCAGCCATGCTAAAGAAGTGCAAGACAAAAACTCAAGTTTTCTTCAGCTGACCTATTAGAGCTGATTATCTGCTTGTTGTGCAGAACTGTTACAGATCAGAGCTTGATTGAGTGTTTTTTTTTCTTTGCAATGATACAGCTGACCTAATTTTTGCTAGCCCAGAACCTATTTCTGTACATCAGCCATTTTTAAATAGTCCCTTAGGGAGGCCTGGTTAATAGATTCAAAAAAGCTATGGTGAGTAAATTCACTGCTGACAATAGCATAAAGTACTGAGACGGAGCATTTCAATCCCTGCGAATTGCAGCTCGGCTGTCAATCTAGACTTTTTCTGACGTGCCCATTATAAGTGACATAAGCAGGCTTGTTTATCTCGGTATTATCTGAATACAAAGCTTGATAACATAACATGGCAATCAAGTAGGAGAGTTAAAGAGGGCCTGTCAGATCTCCTGACATTTCTATTTTAGTAAATACTTGAATTCTTCATAAAATATTTCTGGAGCATTCTTTCTCTTAACTCTTCATTGTGCCATTTTTCTGACATTCCTAATACAATTTTTTTAATAAATGACTGACTGTTAATATTGAACTTGACAAAAGGGCTTGCTCATACTGTGTTTCACAATGCCCAATCAGTGCTGACAACCCCCTTTGACAAGGTGAATGGTATTACACAGTTCTCAAATAAGGTGCACCGCAAATATGCCTGTAGCTGCTCAAACAGCAGATGGAAACTGATTTAGGAAAGGATCTAATTTTTCAAGAAAGTCTCAGTGTGTCCTATGTGATGTATGCAGCAATCTCAGTGCAGAAGTCTTGATATATCCTATGTGATATACAGTACAGACCAAAAGTTTGGACACACCTTCTCATTTAAAGATTTTTCTGTATTTTCATAACTATGAAAATTGTAAATTCACACTGAAGGCATCAAAACTATGAATTAACACATATGGAATTATATACTTAACAAAAAAGTGTGTCACAACTGAAAATATGTCTTATATTCTAGGTTCTTCAAAGTAGCCACCTTTTGCTTTGATGACTGTTTTGCACACTCTTGGCATTCTCTTGATGAGCTTCAAGAGGTAGTCACCGGAAATGGTTTTCACTTCACAGGTGTGCCCTGTCAGGTTTAATAAGTGGGATTTCTGGCCTTATAAATGCGGTTGGGACCATCAGTTGTGTTGTGCAGAAGTCTGGTGGATACACAGCTGATAGTCCTGCTGAATAGACTGTTAGAATTTGTATTATGGCAAGAAAAAAGCAGCTAAGTACAGAAAAACAAGCGGCCATCATTGCTTTAAGAAATGAAGGTCAGTCAGTCTGAAAAATTGGGAAAACTTTGAAAGTGTCCCCAAGTGCAGTTGCAAAAACCATCAAGCGCTACAAAGAAACTGTCTCAGATGAGGACCACCCCAGGAAAGGAAGACCAAGAGTCACCTCTGCTTCTGAGGATAAGTATATCCGAGTCACCAGCCTCAGATTAGTGACCAGGTCAATGCCACACAGTGTTCTAGCAGCAGACACATCTCTATAACAACTGTTAAGAGGAGACTTTGTGCAGCAAGCCTTCATGGTAAAATAGCTGCTAGGAAACCACTGCTAATGACAGGCAACAAGCAGAAGAGACTTGATTGGGCTAAAGATCGCTGACCTATAATCAAACTCCAAACAATGATCAAATGAACAAGTGCATGTCCTAAACAATGTAACAAATGACGATAAATGGGCATATATGCTAAGTTCACAGAGAGAAAAATGTATAATGCATACACCTGAACGCAGTCACCATGAGGTGATAATGAAAGGTAAAGTGCCCCCTGTCACAGCATAATGATAAAGGTATATCACCTCCCAAAATATGAGTCAGAAAGACTCCCTATAATAGAAAAGGCTCACGTGTAGAAAGGCAAGGTCATGGCTGCAAGTGGACAGTAAGCCCGATGGAGGCAATTGCAGGGGGACCCAGAGGCAGGGCGACCCAACGCGTTAAGCCGCTACAAGGGCGGCTTCGTCAGGGCTTTATACACGTGAGCCTTTTCTATTATAGGGAGTCTTTCAGGTGTATGCATTATACATTTTTCTCTCTGTGGACTTAGCATATATGCCCATTTATCGTCATTTGTTACATTGTTTAGGACATGCACTTGTTCATTTGATCATTGTTTGGAGTTTGATTATAGGTCAGCGATTGCTAGTTGGGATCCATGCAGGGATTTCTATTGTTTTTAATTGTTTTTTTTAATGTTGTGCAATAAAGCTTTTTTCATTTTTTGATTACTCAGTTGTGGTGTGCATACATTATAGTGGTTTCTTTTTCCTCATATTCCTATTCAGTTTTTTGACCACTGGTTGTGCACCCCTTTTGTCATATGTAATTTGTTTCATTTTCACTGTGCGCCATTCCTTTGTTTTCACTTGTTTGGGCTAATGAACACAAGGAATGGACATTAGACCAGTGGAAATCTGTGCTTGCGTCTGATGAGTCGAAATTTGAGATCTTTGGTTCCAACCACCGTGTCTTTGTGCGACGCAGAAAAGGTGAACGGATGGCCTCTACATGCCTGGTTCCCACCGTAAAGCATGGAGGAGGTGGTGTGATGTGTGGGGGTGCTTTTCTGGTGACACTGTTGGGAATTATTCAAAATTGAAGGCATACTGAACCAGCATGGCTTCCTCAGCATTTTGCAGCGGCATGCTATTCCATCCGGTTTGCGTTTAGTTGGACCATCATTTATTTTTCAACAGGACAATGACCCCAAACACACCTCCAGGCTGTGTAAGGGCTATTTGACCAAGAGGGAGCGTGATGGGGTGCTACGCCAGATGACCTGGCCTCCACAGTCACCAGACCTGAACCCAATCGAGATGGTTTGGGGTGAGCTGGACCGCAAAGTGAAGGCAAAAGGGCCAACAAGTGCTAAGCATCTCTGGGAACTCCTTCAAGATTGTTGGAAGATCATTTCCAGTGACTACCTCTTGAAGCTCCTCAAGAGAATGTAAAGATTGTGCAAAGCAGTCATCAAAGCAAAAATTGGCTACTTTGAGGAACCTAGAATATAAGACATATTTTCAGTTGTTTCACACTTTTTTGTTAAGTATATAATTCCACATGTGTTAATACATAATTTTGATGCCTTCAGTGTGAATGTACAATTTTCATAGTCATGAAAATACAAAAAAATCTTTAAATGAGAAGGTGTGTCCAAACTTTTGGTCTGTACTGTATATGTAGCAGTCTCAGTGTATCATATGTGATGTATGTAGCAGTCTCAGTTTATGTAAAGTTTAGTATGCAGTAGTCTAAGCGTATGCTTTGTGATGTATATAGCAGTGTCGGTGTATTCTATATCATGCATATGTAGTATTCGCAGGAACGCGGGATGCAGTGGCAGAACGCAGACAGCAAAGCAAGTGTTAACGGGTTTATTTACAGGGGAAATAGTCCGCACAGGGAGGTAAAGAGCTAAACAGTATTAAAGAAACAGTATTAAAGGCACAGTACAATACAACGTTTCAAATCTGAGCAAACGAATAAGGAAGTCAATACTGCTGCAGCTCCTGCTGCGAACTCCCAGGTGCCGCCGGCAACGGCCGACGCAGGGTCCTCATTAATGGGGGCAAGCAGACGATACCCCCCTGTATTCTGGTAACAGTGGTTGGTCTCCGGTACCTTCCACTGCCCCTTGTCCATATACTGGAGTTTCCGGCAAAGGTTACGGGCTACGGTGCTGGCTAAGACCGACGTGGCTCCTGTACAACTCTCCTGACAGTCTCAGTCAAGCGGGCCCAAAGTGGCCGACGGCAAAATAGGTCACGGACTGGTATGGGCCCCACGTGGCCCTTGAGTTGTTTAACGGCACAGTCAGGGCGCAAGGGTCTGTCCTGTACTCGGTCACTCGTATGGGGGACGTGGGTAGTACTCACTGACACGGAGACTAGACTCACACTGTGCATCTCTTTCTCTCTGGTCCCCGCTGTTGGCGGCGGTCGATGACAGGCACTGGCTTGCATGCTGCAGGTGCTCTCAGGGCCGGACGCTTCTCTCTCAGGTTGCTGCACAGCTAGCTCAGCTCTGCTTGTTGGGCTCAGCTTAGCTCTGTGTATGCAGCTCGGCTCTGTGTATGCAGCTCGGCTCTGCACGGTTCTGCTCTGCTCCACACAGCTCTGCAGCAGTCCCTTTCTCCAGAGTGTTGCTGGACACACTTGGCTCTGCAGGTGACGGGGACCTCCCTATGCGACCCGTCGCAGCATCAGTACCCCATGCAGGGGACAAGGGAAGCAGGACGCGCCACTCACAGTTCTGCATGCTGCTCTGTCCTGGCACCACCCTGCTCTCCTTCGCACGCTTTCTTCTCTCTTCTCTTTTCTGCAGCATGCCCTTTTCTGGCTCTCCCAGGCCACTCATGTCAGCAGGAAGCCCCGTCTCCCTCCTCCTTCTCTCAGACAGCAGGGGAAAGTCCACCCCACTCAGGTCTCCCCCCAGGAACAGAGGATGCAGCCTTTCCAGCTCTGGACCTGGTATGCAGGCACACGAGGTCGGGTCCACCTTACACATATACAGCAGTTTCAGCATATCCTAAGTGATTGATTCACCAGTCTCAGTGTCTCCTATGTGATGTGGGCAGCAGAGTCTCAGTGTATGCTATTTGACGTATATACAGCAGTCTCAGTGAATTATATGTGATGTTTACAGCAGAGTCTGAGTGTATCCTATGTGATATATGCAGCTGTCTGTGTTTCCCATGTGATATATGCAGCACGCTCAGTGTAACCTATGTGTTGTAGACAGCAGTCTCAGTGTATCATATGTGATGTATGCAGCAGTCTCAATGTATTCTATGTAAAGTATAGAACAGTTTTAGTGTATCCTATGTGATGTATACAACAATCTCAGGGTATCATATGTGATATATGCAGCAACATTACAGTGTACCTAATGTGATGTATGCAGCAGTCTCAGTGAATATTATATGATGTGTTCGTAAGGAGGTGGTTGGGACCCTCAATTGCCTCCTCTCTCCTATACACCAGGCATGAGTGCCCCGTGCGGTGCCCTGAGGATTTGCCTTTATATTACTGTTTTATTCATGTCTGATATTCTCTTACTGTTTTACTATTGTGCATTGCATATTTCAATTGTATTAAGTTAGTTTAGGGATAGAAGAGATTAACAAAAGGGGCCAGTCCAGTCAGTGGGGAGAGCAGGGATTTCCTGTTTGTGCAGCAGAACCCGGGCAGGACTGCTTGAGGCAGGATGTGAGTCCCCGTCTACGACAGAAGGGACCCCCATCTAGGGAAAACGTGTGTCCCCATCTGGGACAGAAAGGACCCCCATCTGGGGAATACATGTGTCCCCTTCTGGGACAGACAGAATACAGGCTGCCAGGGACTACTGTGCAGTGGAACAGGACACCGGGACACTGTGAGTGGCCACTGAAGGACTTTTGTGGCTCTTAACCCGTACGGGAGCTGGGGATGCTGGACCGGCTCAAGCAGCTACAGGGACAGAGGGGAATACAGGCTGCCAGGGACTACTGTGCAGTGGAACAGGACTCTGGGACACTGGGAGTGGCCACTGAAGGACTTTTGTGGCTCTTAACCCGTACGGGAGCTGGAGATGCTGGACTGGCTCAAGCAGCTACAGGGACAGAGTAGGAAGCATTGTTTCATGTAAAGTAAAGTTTTCCCTGTTGGATCTGAACTGTGCCTGTGTGTTTTCCTAGATCCTCGTCACCAGTGGCAGAGGTGAGTGTGAAAATGAGGTTAACTGACTGTGCTGTAGGTCTGGACTATTCCTGTCTTTTTATGTGCAAGGGACCGGGGTACTTATGGACTGTTGCTTTAAATGGACTGGTCATGACTACCACCCCTTGCTCCCTTGTTACATGTACAACAGTCTAAGTGTTTCCTATGTGATGTATGCAGCAATCTCAGTGTATCCTGTGTGATGTACACAACAGTCTTAGGGTATCATATGTGATTTATGCAGCAACATGTAAATGGCAGAGACTCAGTGTATCCTATTTATATACAGCAGAGTCTCAGTGAATTTTATGTGGTGTTTACAGCAGAGTGCCAGTGTATCCTGTGTGATGTGATGTATTCAGCAGTTTCAGTGTGTCCTTTGTGATGTACACCCTACTCTGAGTGTATCTTATGTGATGTATACATCAGTCTCAGTGTCTCATATATGATATATACAGCAGTCTCTGTGTATTCTAAGGTATTTATACAGCAGAGTCTGTATACCCCATATAATGTAAATGCCAGCGACTCAATGTATCATATGTGTTGTATATATAGGATTATCAGTGTTTCTAATGTGATGTATACAGCACATTAGTGAATCATATGTGATATGTACAGCAGAGTCTCTGTGTATGCAATAGGATGTACAGTATATACAGCAAACTCAGTATATCCTATTAGATGTATAAGGCAAGGTCTCACTGTATACTATGTGATGTAAACATCAATCTCAGTGTATCCTATGTGATGAATATACAGCAGAGTCTCAGTATGTCCTATGTGATATATAAACAGCAAACTCAATGTACACTATGTGATGTATATCGCAGAGTCTCAATGTATCATATGTGATGTATACTGCAGTCTCACTGTCTCTTATGTGATAAACACAGCAGTCTCAGTGTATTTTACGTGATGCATATACAGCAGAGTCTCAGTGTATTTTATGTGATGTATATACAGCAGATTTTCAGTGTATCTTATTATAATAAAGGCTGTAACTAAGGATACACAAGATAAGTAATGTAATATATTTACAGCGTTAAACGCTTATTTAGATTTATTTTAATACACTGGAGTTCGAAGATGCAACATTATATCTGTCGGAACATTACCTAAATTATATGTTTAATTCCAAACAGTTTCAGGAAAAGCTAGCAAAGAGTAAACCTAAAGCAAGAACACACTATTTCTGCAGCCAAGTCCATTTTATTTCACAATACAATTTTTTGATGGCTAATTCATAAACAGCATCATCTTCTTTTCTACTACGGGATCACCTCTCCTCTTCATTCTTCACATTTACCTTCTGTTTCCTCCTTTGTGAATGACTGACCTTTTTTTTTCCATGGAGCGCCAACTTGAAGAAAGAACCAGTTATTGCCGCCAACAGTTGAATTGCCTTTATCAGCCTTTTTAACATTATAATAAACCCATTTTTATCACCTACTTTTGTTTCTGGTGGTTTTTATCAAAAGGAATTACAAATCTCCTTGGCTGAACTCTAAACATTACCTCGAAAAGTGTGTTTTTACGTTCTCATCAGAATTCAAACGGTGCCCCAGTTTCATTTATTTTGGGCTGCCAATATTTGAGATTAGACTTCAAAGCTCTCACTCTGTTTTGTTAAGCAGTAAAAGAAAATCACACCAACAGCTCTCTGGATTGACTTCGCTTCCTACCCGCTCATTCATTTTGTTTTGCCAATCAAACCTAACTAGTCTATACTGGAGCAAGCTGTATTGTGTTTTGGTTTTGGTCACTTGCCAGTTCATAAATCCGGCAGAGAAAATGTTCTCCCATTACAAAACTGGTATCGAGGCTTTCCCACTGAGAAGCAACATCCATCCATCAAAGCTTGAGATGTTTAATTTCACATCGGGCTCCTATTTATTCTTCGGTTATAGCACCAGACAATTGCCTGGCACGTTCCTTCTGAGAAACAGCACCGGGTATGTTTACCAAGCTGTCAGCTTTCTGGATTCTATTTAAGAAAATTGATATATTAATCTGTAGTGATCATTCCGGCAACATCATTATCATCTAGTAAAATACATAGTACAGTGTTTGGCAGCCTCTGAGAGCATTATAATGGAATGAATGCGGATGCCATTGTCTAAATGCCATCATCTAAATGCCATGAAAACTATGCATAAAATCTGTGTGGTTGTGAAATAGTTTCTGCCATGCTAGAAATTTGGATTTTTTGGGGTTATTGTTCACTAAAAGCTGTATATCCATCACATTTTATAAAGTGTTTTCATTAATTATTGAGGGAAGCAGTACTTCATACCTACTATGTGAAGCAAATGTTTATATATTCGCATTCAATTTCCTTTAACTGTTTCTCAGACTCCTGGGAATGCTCTAAATTACAAGCGAAACATAATTCTGTAAAATGGTACCTCACATTTACTATATATAGATCGTTTTCATTATAAATGGTGAATTTTCCCTTTTACAATCATAAACCAACGTATTTAAGAAATGGAAAGGACGTGACTTTTTTATTTTTTTATGGAAAACAGCTTTTACCTTTGTACTAGAGAAAACATGTACAATTCTCTAGAGGTGGAAAACTAAGAAAAATCAAATGGACTCAGACTGAAACAGAGCTGCTAGGATTCTACAAGACACTTCATGTCCTTTTTATCTCTACATCCCAATGACTGAACTTGTGCCATCGCCCAGGTCAAGGCAACTATTGCGCTCCTTTCCTAGTAATGATGCTTCCCGAGTGCCACCTTCTAAAGTAATAATGCCGCCTTTGTGCCACACCAAGTTTACTTACCTATCAAAGTGACCAACGGATAGGTCCAGTACAGGTGGCAAAATGCTCTTTTATCATTGTGCTGGACTGCTGACATCCTCTACGCTAGGGGTTCCCAACCTATAGCTCAGGAGCCACATGTGGTTCGTGGTCCATTGAATTGTGGCTTGCGGCTGTCTGCTAGCTTAGTGCATTCGCTCTAGATCTAACAAATAGGTATGAAGAGCACATCTCAAAATGGTGAATTTTGTGAGTAGCTCTGCATAGAAGAACAGATCTGGATGCAAATATACTGGTCTTAGGGGTTTAGCTGGAGACAGGATAATACTACCTATCAGAAGATGTGCTTGAAGCTGGATGCAACAGTGTGTTCGGAGTGCTTGATGGAAGAATACTGAATGAGGGTAATGTGGGAACCTCTGGATCCTGGTATACTGCTTCGGGGTTATTTCTGTGGAAAAGGCTTAGTTATCATTATACCCGTAATGGGCACTTTGGTGGCCAATACTGTGAGGGGGGTGAGACCTGGATGTAGCATGCGACCCTCTCACAGAGCTGACTGTAACTCATGACCCTCTGTCAGAGCTGAATGTGACTCGCGACCCTCTCTCAGAGCTGAATGTGGTTCTCAAAGTCAGAAAGGTTGGGGATCACTGCTCTAAGCTATAGAGTCCTATAAAACAGAGAGTGATAGGATATGTGGCTCCATTAGCAAACAAGGTAAAAAGTCAGCTCACCAATGCAGCAAGTTGTCTTCCAGAACCCAGAACATAGCCTCTGCCCTGGACATCAATCGGGCTAAGGATATAGAGAAGATCCAGCTCAAGACGGAGTAAAAAAATTCCAGACTTCATTGAAATGTGTTAAATTATAGCACCCATGCGTTTCTGGTGAAGATAGCACCAAAAATGTGCATTTCACCATGATTAATGGTGATATATGCACCAAAAATTCTTAGATATATATGTGAGTGTGGCATATGTTCAATGGGGTAATTTATTTTCAACTGACCATTTAAAGGACTTCTCCACATTGGATAATCAGCACATATTAGAGGAGTCCCATAGCATTAAGCTGATCACTAAAAGTTTCCCTACTGTCACCAACAGTTTTCTTCTTTCATCTTAGATAGAAAAAATGCACTGGCTCTCCACACGAAGAGAGGATAGAAGGGGAGCTTCAACGTTGCTGGTGATTTAAACAGGTTCTGTGTCCTGTCAATAAATAAAAGCTAAAGGATGTAAGATAATTACTGCACTATAATGAAGATGAGAAAGAAGACATACATTTGCATTGGATAAATACACAAGTGTGACCATTCAAATGGGTTCTGCACTTACTTGTACTATCGTTGGTGATACAGTGTACTATGGATCCAAATAGGTTGTCTATGTGGAGATGAGATGACCGGCTGACAGCTGGTACTCCGTT
Organism: Oophaga pumilio; assembly: GCA_009801035.1. Taxonomy (NCBI): domain Eukaryota; kingdom Metazoa; phylum Chordata; class Amphibia; order Anura; family Dendrobatidae; genus Oophaga; species Oophaga pumilio. The sequence goes on along the minus strand of VIAB01002778.1, from coordinate 89,929 downwards.
ATAAGATGCAAGATTCCGGAGAGTGCCGATTGTAGGAATATAATCCCGTGGGGAACGGTACTTCTGAATCCTCCCTGCTATGCAGGGAGAAACACCGACATCTCGAGTGCTCCGGCCGGCAGCAATGCCGAGGCTGTGGCATGGTTGGTACAATAGCAGGCAGAGCTAAGCGTGACATCACAAAGCTAAGGGACGGGTGCGCGAGGAAGTCAACTACCAACTACCAATACCTCTTCGTCAGGGTGTTGCAGAACCGTTTGAATGGTCACACTTGTGTATTTATCCAATGTAAATGGATGTCTTCTTTCTCAGCCTCATTATAGCTCGGTGATTATCTTGCATCCTTCTTCTTTTATCTGTCCGGAATGTTGCCAGTGAGCTTTCATTTTCACACCTGGAAAATCAGGCATGACGCGGTACATATTTAAATCAATAGGAATGGGAAATGTAGAACATAATGTATTCTTCCGAATGACAGACGATCTTTGGATCTGCTCAGCAGTCTGCCCAAATAATTCAAGTCTCAATTCCTTGAGAAGATACTTGGGTTTTCTATACTTGACATTATCTACAGAGTAAAGTGCATGTGTCATCAGAATTTATAATGCAAGCTGGATATGTTGAACCTTGTGAGGCTTGTGTTCATATTGTGAAAAAAAATCCATGTTAACAAAGCTGTGCAATTCATTTTCAAGTTTTTCCCACTTTAAATTAAGATGAGCTAGACAATTATAGTGTCACGAATCTGTTGTCGGGTGTCCCGGGACCAGAGGCTTCTTCCCTGTCCCTAATGCTAGGGGTTTATTAGCTCACCCTGTTTCACGGCCAAGGCATCTTGTGATGGTGAAGATGCCTTGGCTACATACTTTGCCTTATCTCCTGAATCTACCCTCAGTCTGTATCCATCCCCCATCTAGGGAAGTGGTGAGTAGTAGTATTCTGTAATATACCAACCAGACTAAGAAGGTAATATGAACAGGGGTAACGAAAAATACCAAACATACAAATATACTCACAAATATAACAGAGGAATGCACCGGGGAGTGGAGGATGGGGTTAAGCCAAGATAGGAGAAGAAATGGTATTATTACACACTCAAAACCTAGCAACAGTCACAGATAAATCTACCAAACACCTTCTCCAATAATAACCAACTTTAACCTCCAGAGATACAGCATAAGTTACTCTGACAATGAGTGCTAGCCAGGACCCAGTTTATATAGGAGATAGAAGTGGCTAACAATGCACAGCTGAGAGCCTTAATGCTCCAGGAGCTCTCAACTAAAAGATTTACCCCTGCACTGCTAAAATAAATTTTCACCGCTTAATAAGATGGTGAAGTCTTTCTAACCAGTGTCAGGTTCTGCGGTGTTCTGGCTCCTCTTTGTTGCGGTAAACTTGAGACAATACCCCCCTTCTACGAGAGACCTCCAGAACTTCAGAACTGGGCTTATCAAGGTGTGCCACGTGAAAAGACCGGATCAGCCTGGCCACATGGAAATCAGATGCTGGTACCCTCATCATCACTACAAGACGGTATCCCTTCCATTATGCTAGATACTGACCGACAATCAAACTAAGCAAGGATCAACTATCTGGGTTATTTGAAATTCCAAATTTCCATCCACAATGACTGGAGATATCGGTAGTGGTGATGGTAGAGACAACGCAACGTATTTTTTTAATAGATATTGATTAAACCATTATGGATCCTACAAATGAGCTGCAAAGTAAGGTGGAATGCTACCGGATTGACGACGGCCACAATCTTATAAGGACCAATGAACCTGGGACCTAGTTTCCAAGAGGGAACTTTCAACTTAATGTTCATTGAGGACAACCACACCAAGTCACCAACACATAGGTCCGGTCCCACCAAACATCTCCGATTAGCCACACTCTTATATTTGGACCTCATCTTCCTCAAACTATCAATAACCCCTTGACATGCAGATGTAATTGATGAAAATCGTTCTTATTCAGGTATACAGAAGAATAATTCCTATTAAATGAACTGAACTGAGGATGAAACCCGTAAGCCCCTTAAAAATGGTACTTACCAGTAGACTCATGACGATTACTTACTGCAAATTCAGCTAGAGGCAAATAGGTAACCCAATCCTCCTGGTTCTCAGACACAAAATACCTAAGATAAGTCTCAAGATTCTGATTAACCCATTTAGTTTGCCTATTAGACTGTGGGTGAAATGCTGAAGAAAATGACAGAGGGATCTCCAAACGAGTGCAAAACGCCCCAAAAAAGTTTGGAAATAAACTGCACCAATATCGGTAGGGATCCCATGTAATTTTAGAATCTCATTGATGAAAATTTGCAGCAAGGTCTTGGCGCTAGGTAATGCAGGTAGAGCAATAAAATGTGACATTTTACTGAATCTGTCCACTATCACCAAAGTTACAGTTTTACCTGCTGAGTCCAAGGTCTGCAGGGAATCGTCAATGGTTGAAGAGACTAAGACGAACGAGTATGAGAGCTTTTAGAACATGCACAAACGATGCATGTAGCTACATACTCCCGGACATCCTGATGTATCCCTGACCATCAAAAACACAGAGTAAGAAGATCTGTGGTAGCTTTATTACCGGAATGTCGAGCCAAGACCGAATAATGATGTTTACTAAGAACTCTCAGACATAGATTCACAGGCACTAACAGTTTACCTAACGGACAGGCAGCAGGGTCATCGCGCTGAGCATCAACAACCTCTTTTTCAAGATGGGAGCATGTAGACGCCATAATCATCCTTTTTTGTAGTATAGGAACCAGTTCACGATCATCTCCACCCCCCAGGAAAACAACAAGATAAGGCATCCGCTTTAATATTCCTGTTCCTCGGCCTATATGTAACAAAAAGGTTAAACCTTTTGAAGAACAATGCCCATCTTGCCTGTTGAGGCTTTAGACATTTCGCAGACTCTAGATATACGAGAATGTTATGACCCGTGATTACCATAACCGAATGAAATGCCCCCTCCAGAAAATGATGCTACTTTTCAAAGGCCCACTTGATTACCCAGAGTTCCCTGTTACCAATGTCATAATTTCTCTCTGCATACTTTTTTAGAAAAGTATGCACATGGACACCATTTACCAGGAGACATACCCTGCGACAATTCAGCCCCCACCCCCCACTTCAGACATGTCAACTTCTATAATAAAAGGCTGAGAGATGTCAGGCTGTATGAGAATTGACGCAGATGCAAAACACTCCTTCAAAGTGTCGAATGCCTCCCTAGCCGGACTGGACCACTGGGAAAAGTCTGTCCCTTTGCTGGTCATATCAGTCAGAGGATTGGCCACTACCAAAAAAGATTTTGATGAATTTACGGTAGTAGTTGGCGAATCCCAAAAACCTTTGGTACGCCTTAAAATCCTCACGATGATTCCAATCCAGCACCGCACGGACTTTTGCTGGTGGACAATAGCACATATCTTAGAAAAGGGATCTCCTCAACTGAGAGAATATATTTCTCGGGTTTAACAAATAATTTATTGTCTCTGAGTATCTGTAAGACCTGCCTGACATGTACCTGATGTGACTGAAGGTCAGGTGAAAAAATTAATATGTCATCAAGATAGATTGCAACAAAACTATCTACCAGGTGACTAAAGATGTCATTTACAAAGTGCTGAAAGACGGCAGGAGCATTCGTCAACCCAAATGGAATCACAAGGTTCTCATAGTGTCCCTCGGGCACCTTGAAAGCTGTTTTCCGCTCATCCCCCTCTTTAATATGAATGAGGTTATAGGCCCCCCTGAGATCCAGTTTAGAAAACCATTTTTCTTCAACAATCTTATTAAAGAGGTCTGGGATGAGAGGGAGAGAATACGGATACCAGACAGTGATCTGATTGAGTTCGTGGAAATTTAGGCAGGGGTGTAACCCCCGTCTTTCTTCTTTACAAAGAAAAACCTCACAGCAATGGAGATGAGGATGGTCTGATATGACCCATTGCCAATCTTTCCGCTCTTTGGCAGCTTGACCCCAGGGACAAGATTAACGGCACAATCATAAGGATGATGGAGAGGAAGTTCTTGGCACCCCTGCTCCGAGAACATATCCCCTAAAGCAGAATGGTATTTAGGCACAGACTGTGTATCCACCATTGCAAGTCAGGTGCCCAAGCAGTGTCCTTGACAATATTTACTCCATGATACCACCTCCTAAGTCTGGCAAACAACCACAGGGTTGTGCAGAGTGAGCCAAGGAAGTCCAAGAACTACAGGAGAGTAGATGTAACCCCTGGATGGCTTGAGTAAAATACCAGCCTCAAGTTTGCGTAATCAATGACGATTATGGGTATAGGTCTGGACAGTGTGTGAGTGCATGTGGTTTGAGGCCCTGGACCTAGACGAACCTAGCGTCGATCAAATTAAATCCTACCCCACTTTCCAGAAAGGCAGAAACAGCCACTTTTTTTGGCCAGATGGGTTTCAGCAGGCAGAAAAAATTGTGTACTACCCACTGAGGAGATATACACCCGGGATGCTAACCTTCCTGCAACCCGGGCTACTTTGTTTTCTGGCGGCTGTTTACAGTGAGATAGGGAAGGACATGTGCCAACAAAATGGCCCTTTCTACCACAGTAAAAACATACTCCCCTTTGTGCCGAACAACAGACTACATATCAGAATGAGCCAACTGCATGGGTTCCTCATATGACTCAGACCAGGTTTTCCTTGGCCCCGAACCTCCCGCACATTGGGGTGTCTCTTTATGTCTCTGGCAAAGACTGCGATCCACCCAGATAGCCAGAGACATGGCCGCCTCAATGGAAACTGGAGTCTCATACAGGGCTAAGGCATCCTTCACCCTTACTGATAGCCCTTCACAGAACTGGCTAAGGAGCACTGGATCATTCCACTTAGTGTTAGTGGACTACCTCAGAAACTCGGAGCAATACTCCTCCACCAGCCGGTCTCTCTGCTGAAACTGACGTAGTGTGGACTCAGCCAAGGAGACGCGTTTGGAGTCATTGTATATATGACCCAGCGCCAGAAAAAATTCCTCCACCGTCTTGAGAAATTGGGAGTCAGATGGGAGAGAGATTACCCATGTTTGGGGGTCAACCTGAAGGAACAAGATTATTATCCCCACTCGTTGCTTCTTGTTTCCTGAGGAATAAGGATCACACCTGAATTATAGTTTACAGGCCTCTCTGAAAACAACAAACTTGTCACACCCCCAGAGAACCTGTCAGGCAAAGCAATCTTGGGCTCCACTAAGGGTTGCCTGGGAGTCATGGTTCCCAAACCTAATGTGTTAGAGTGCTGTAAAATGGCAGTGCGTAGATCTGCCACCTCTAGGCTGAGCTGCTGAAGTTGCCCTGTCAGAGCAGGATAATTGATACAAAAATTGGTTTCGGTCAGAGCTAATGTCACTACTCTGTTGTTGGGTGTCCTGGGACCAGGGGCTCTTTCCCTGTCCCTAACACTAGGGGCACCCTAGCTCGCCCTGTTCCCTGGATTACTTCTGATGGTGAAGATGCCGGGGCCACGTACATTGCATTGCCTTAGCTCTTGAATCCGCCCTTAGTCTGCACCCTTCCCCAACCAGGGAAGAGGGGGATAATAGTGTATCATAATCGACCAAAAAGACTAACAAGGTAATATGAACAGGGTTAATGAAACATACCAAACATACAAATGTACTCACACAAACAACAGAGGTATACACCATGGAATGTAGGATGGGGTTAAACCAAAATAGAAGAAAGAGAATTATCAAACACTCAAAACCTAGCAACAGTCACAAATAAATCCAAATGCCTTCTCCAATAACCAACAACTTCCATCCAGGCAGCATAAGCTATCTCTGATAATGAGTGCTAGCCAGGACCCAGTTTATATAGGGGATGGGAGTGGCCAACAGTGTATACTGCGGTCTTCTGGCTCCTCTCTGTTGTGTTAAACCCATGACATATAGGCTCATTTTAACATTACCGTATTGAAAAACTTTCAAAAGATGGATTATACCGCCATTCTGACATGGACTTGTACTTTTAAACATTAAGTATACCAGCCTCATCAAGGCTGAGACCTGTTAATAATATATGTAGTTTGTATTGTGAAATCTGGTAACAAATTGCTTTCAGGCACATATCAGCACAATCAGTAAGTAGCAGCCTGTTTACAATGAATGATGTGAGCCCCTGTGAGATCGTACAGAATACAAGCTGCTGTAAGTAGCAGTTATATTCTGCTGTTGGGTTCGCGGAGGGAATGTCATGTAATCACCTCTGCTCTGCTCATCCGTTGGAATAGGTCCAACCTATAAATGGAGCATTTCCAATCAAAACATATACTGGTTTATGACTCATAATTCGGGTTGGTGCAAATTAATTTGTAGGATCCGTTTCAGCATCCATGCTAGTGATCTGTGACTGACAGACGGGAATACTATGAACCGCCTCTCACCTAATGGCATTCCAAGCTTCTCTTTTGATTAGCTGGTCTGGTACTACACCATCATTGCAGTGTGATGCACATGTGATGTGACGCCAGGCTGGCAAATCAAAAGAAGAGCTGCGGATGTAGTCAATTAAGAGGCAGTTCGCACGACTACTGTCTATTGGCACAGAACAGTTTTGTGGCCACTGGACCTGGTCCTACGAATCGATTTACACCATCTCTACTCATTAGCAATTCCCTAATATAACTGCTATAGTGTTTTTAAAGCAGAATTCATCTTAACATATATATTTAATACTGTAGCACTCATTTAGATTTACTATCGCCTTGGCGAACCCTTTCAAATGACATAATGAGCAAGTAAAAAAATGTTCTTTGCTATTAGGATATAATTACTTTCTTAATATACACAATCATTGGTCTTTAAATTGGTTTGGGCTCCAGCCAGACACATAAATAAAAACATATATTTTCATGCATATCTATAAGCAGAATGTTATATTTTAACCCTTGAGGTCAATGTTAAATGATCCCATGGGACAATAACATTTCATCTGCACAGTACATTTCACCAAGCCCCTCTGGACAATAATATACAGTAAAAAATTTAATCCATCACAGCTCTGCTGTAGAAAATGAAGAATATTACCTTCATGCTACATAAAGCAGATGAGGTCTCAGCCCACATATTTATAACAATTACCTCTTTGGGATTGATAAGACACCCACTTGCCAAATAAACTGAAATGCAGAATGTGGTGTGTAAATGAGCCATTGAGAAGGTATACATTCTGGTTGGTTCTAGCAATTAAATACACAACACAATAAAATCCTCAGTCCCCCGTTAGGCCATCAGTTTCTTCATGGTAATGTATATCTTTAATTTCATACTATGCTTCTCATCCATCATAGTGATTCCTTAGCCGTGTGTAGCATTAGCATCATGGCTGTAACTATTATAGGTGCAGCGGTTGTAATCGTACCCAAGCCCTGGAGCTTAGGGGGACCCAAAATGTTCCTTTAGCCCATATGGTGATCTATGGACACCTGTGGGCATATCATTTCTTTTCTATGTAGATGAGGTCTTAAAAACATATTTTCTATATTTTTCTGCTGGTTTTTAAGCTGTGGGTGTCTTCAGTGCGGAAGAAACATTGAGTTAAAATCAACAAGTAAATATCATAATTCCAGTTTTCCATAAGAGCGGTGCTAGAAACATCCCATGGACTGCTCTGCTTAGTAAGCTGCTGAAGAAGTTTATTTAGCAGAGATTTTGCAATGTAGTATTGGTAAAGGAGAGGTAAAATGAATGAATACGACTAGTGAATTTTCATTTGTAAATTGCAGTTTTGCGGTGTCTTATACCAGATTATACTGCACTATTTTGAACAGGCATTTGTTTTCCCTTTAGACTTTCCCAAAGAGAAAATGTAAAATCTAAATGTGTCACCACCACCACTCGAGCCAGGGCAGATTTCACGGTCTTTTGTAATTTGAAGGTTCGCGATTATCTGGGAAATAGTGCTCATTATTTGTCTGATGGGGACGCCACATCAAAAGTACAGCATACACTCTTATCTTGAAGAACAAATATGTATTGGCTTAAAGCAATTGTATCAATTTCTTAAATATTTTAAATTTCAAAGTAATTGTAAAAACAAGCAACTTTACAAATTACCTCATATTAAATATCCTCTCCGTCCTCATGTACCAAGGAATTTTTAATTCTTTAGTTTACAGCTTGTTGTCTAGTTTATCGATCACATAAGATTGGATGGTTATCTATTCAAGAAGTAGCACCCCTTCTAAACCTACAAAATTGGCAGCAAGACAATTGGGCCACTCTTTCTGTAGAAAATTATAAGACAGTAGTCATGAATATAATTAATCCAAACCCTACAAAAATGACTACACACAAAGTGTAATAAATGGATAATTTTATTGGTTTCAACATTTGGTATGCATAAATCATCCACTTTTTTACATAATGATTTTATGCGTACCTAATGTTAAGACCAATAAAATTATGGATTTATTATGCTTTGTGTGTAGTCAATATGTAGGTTTGGAGTGTGCACCTCTGCAGGCTCTACACTTCAAAGCCGGCAAACACCGGTCTAAAGCCGTCAGGGAAGCGTGATCCGACCAGCTTCAGTATTCCCATTCTTTTCCAATGCTCCTGAGGCAGAGCTGTCTCTCCTTGCAGTGTCGGTGAGTGCACAGTTCAGACAAACGGAGCAACTGTGCCACAGGTTTGGACTGTCAATCATCAGGAGTGCACCTTCCTTGGCAACCAGGAAGTCAAGAGGCCACGTAGTGGGTCCTCCTGAACACAGAAGATTAGTACACGCCATTAATCTTGTCACTATTGTTTTATTTTAGTGTTTCCCCTCATTTATTATGCTATTAAAATAATAAAATGCATAAAACATTACAAATTTTGCCAGAAGTTTAATATGATGACAATAGCAACTGTTTGAAAAGTACTAATTAAGCTGCACAATGTAGAGGAAATGAGATGCGCAAACCCTTAAAAAGCTGATTTGTCCCTACTCCCAGCGATTTATATAAATAGTGTATGATTGTTATTAATGTGTTCTGACAGATTCCCCTCTAGTATGTTAAACCATAAACTTATTAATATGCTAAAATCTCTTCATTTTATTAAATACTTACTGAAGTAGAGTCTCTGCTCTCTCCATGAACTTGTTATCCTGGAGTCATTTTTATAATGTTTCTAGGAAATTCAGTGCTGGGTTGAGTTTTGTTAATTGGTTTTAGGCATTGGCTTAAAGAGCCCCTCAGGTATTGAGTCTTTACGGATAGTCATGGTGGCAGGCTAGCCTTCGGGGTTTCATGCAAGATTTTTTATGGAACTTTCTGTTAATTTCTGTGCTTTGCAGGAAACTGTAACTAGTTAGGTACATGACAATTAACCCCTATCAAATGAAACCGCTCTCTACAGAGAGGTTTAATAAATTGTGGAGATACATGTACTGTTTAAGCCAATACAGTGCAGACAATTTCATTTACATTTTTTATGCTTCATTTTTCTTTATAATCGCAAGAGCGAGAATGAATGCAGAGTCGGCAGGGTCCACAAACCATGAGACACTAATGGTGGTGGATGAAATGCCGGAGAACAAAAAGTCAGAAAAACGTATCTCTAA
>VIAB01002777.1:10544-20695 GCA_009801035.1 Oophaga pumilio | reverse complement strand
GCAACTAACGCCCCATCAACTAGTCAAAGCCCTCATTAGCATAGGAAAGGGGACAATATAAATGCTTTATTTAAACCTAATTTTTACAGAAAAACATTATACAGGGCTGGTCAGTAAGGTAATTTGCTCATAAATAAGTGAATGCTGCTGGGTTGGAGGGCATGGGGGATGTGACAGATTCCCTTTAATTACTGTATGGGGGCCAGAATGAGGAACATACATTATTAGTTTATGGTGTCAAGTGGGGGACATTATTGCTGCTGTAATATAATTTATTTTTTAGGAGACTATTTAGGAGACTATTTTCCATGGGAGGAAATAAAAGAGGGTCCTGTTACTGTGCAGGACGGCTCTATGTTGCTTTTTTCTTCATCTGGCAAGGTGTAGAAGTCAGGGAATTATTGGGGAATGTGCTCTAGAACAGATCATCTATAAATTACTATTATTTTATGCAGAGACAAGTTCTGACAGGAAGAAGTGATGGCGGTCTGTACCAGATGAAGAAGAAAAGTGAAGATGAAGGACTTCACCTAGATACGTCACTTGCGAGTTAGTGTATCACATATACAGAGCTCCTGTGCATAATGCCACTAGTGATCATTTTATTACCTGTACACTATACACTAAATACAGAGCTCTTGCATATTATTATTATTATTATTATAGATTTTTATAGCGCCATTTATTCCATGGCGCTTTACATGTGAAGAGGGGCAAATATAGACAAGTACAGTAAACATGAGCAATACAAGGCACACACAAGTACAGAAGGAGAGAGGACGCTGCCCGCGAGGGCTCACAATCTACAGGATATGATGTCACTGGTGATCTCTGTATTACCTGTACACTGACACTAGCATGTGTGCTGGGTATCCCCTATATCGAAATTTGGAGTGCATTTCTTCTAGTCTCTGTGTGCAGAGTGTTATGTCAGAAATGATTCTCTTCATGGATATAGGATAAAGGTTCTGAAAGTGCAATAAACTGCTGCGATCAGTGGTTTTAATGTATAGATCTGTTAGAATTCCCTGTTGGTCCTTGATGACCAATGTGTCCAGAAAATTGAGCTTAATAGGGTCATGTGACATGGTGAAGCAGAGGCCAGGGCAGGATGAATTGAGGAATTCAAAGAATTGATCTAGAGACTCCAAGGAACCCTCCCAGATGCAGAAAATATCATCTATGTATCTTCCTTCTTATCCTTTTACTCCATCCTTTATCTTCCCTTGCATTAGAATGCTTACACCCCATGCTTATCCTGTTTGTTGACTGATTATATTGGAGATACCACTGCATATGTTCATGTTGCCTTATATTTTGATCAATTCTTTTGATGTAAATACTTTATTTATTTTTTTCGTTCATTTTTATGTATCTGTATATTTATTTGTAGTAACTGAGGAAGGTCAATTTGTCCGAAACGTTTTGTTTACTACATTTATTTGGACTAGATTAAAAATACCTTAATCTTCATCAGTTGAGTGCCAAGTTTATTTACTAGATATTGATGGTGTGGGAACCTACTTGGCACCGACTACAGCAGTGCTTGAGGTTTTCTCTTAAATGTCCCCCTGGAAGACCTGGAGTTAGGTGGTCACATCGGGTAATGATTTGCAGGTTTTCTTTAGAGATAGTGTGGTTTGAGTCCCATATTAAATGGATTTAGTTTCTTCTGGTGCTAAAGAGGTTAACAGCCATTTGTATGCTGGTCAGAAACATGCAGCTCCATTTTAGCTGCTTCTGATCTGGTCATTAATTGTACATCCCATTTATTGTGTGTACACAGTAAATGTGCTGGAGTCGCCTGTGTTTTACAGTCGATGCTCCACCATAAAGGGGATAATGGCGAAAAGCTCTTTGCATATAGCTGTAGCATGGACCCCTAGGGTTAATCCCTCCTGTGGGCCACAGACACCCAACAGTCCAACCCTGTATATGTTCCCCATTCTGTTGTTCTTTAACGCAGAAAAAAATGACCTTATTCACCTTCCTCCACTCCCACGCCACGCTGCGTCTTCTTTTGTAGCCAGCACAGAAGCAAGCTTCTGACTTCAGTGTGCAAGCAGTGGGAGAGCTTGACATTACTGCCATGCGAGACCAGTTATTTGCATACTGATATCAGCTCATGGCCTCTGATTGGCCTGCAGCTTGTATTGCAGTGGAGGGACCCAGCGGGTCTCTGAGCGGCAATACATTTCAACAGAATGTTCATCCAGCTAAAATATGCGCTGGCATCGACGGGCACCCCTCACGCATGGGCCTAGTCGCAAGCTCAGACTTTGCAACTGCCATTGTTACGACCCTGTACATGCTCATGCAGAAAATTTCTGAATTGTGTATTTGGTTCTAACAGGCCCTGGTCCCCTGACCTGAATGTTTTGCATATGCAAATTGCCTCTTAAGAGAAAAAGAGGATTTGAACTCTATAGCACCACCTATTGGAAGTAGCAACCCTACAAGTCACAATCAACCCTTTAACAAGTCTTGCAATATGACTTAGGATAAAAGCTAAATCAGTACCTCAATTTGCAGACACGGTGTTTAGGGATATTGGCCCTCGTCAGTGCAAAGTATGAGATCTGACTTGGCAAGGTGAGAGGCTCTGGACTGAGGTCTAAGGGGTAAGGTTTCTCCTTGTGGAGAGTGACATACCAGCTCTGGCTTGTCAAAGTAAGGAGGCTTATTCGCCGTGCAATGCTCTTCTGGGAAATCTAATATGCAAATTGCCTCATAGGATCGCTACTTCCAATAGGTGGCGCTATAGAGTTCAAGTCCTCTTTTTTTCTTAAGAGGCAATTAGCATATTAAATTTCCCAGAGGAGCATTGCACGGCGAATAAGCCTCCTTACCTTGACACGCCAGAGCTGGTATGTCACTCTCCACAAGGAGAAACCTTACCCCTTAGACCTTGCATATATTTACTAAGTTAAATAATTGAACAGAATTTTCACCTTCAGTGTGCAGTTGGTGATAAACACCCTGCTGTAGGAGCAGGATATTTTTTTACATTAATTTACAGTTTAGACTATTTGATAGACACAATTGTCAAAGAAACCAGCACAGTATTAAATGTATTTAAATGTATTTACTTTTACTTTGACAAGCCAGAGCTGGTATGTCACTCTCCACAAGGAGAAACCTTACCCCTTAGACCTCAGTCCAGAGCCTCTCACCCAGCCAAATCAGATCTCATACTTTGCACTGATGAGGACCAATAGTCTGAAACACCGTGTCTGCAAATTGAGATACTGATTTGGCTTTTATCCTAAGTCATATTACAAGACTCGTTAAAGGGTTCATTGTGACTTGTAGGATCGCTACTTCCAATAGGTGGCGCTATAGAGTTCAAGTCCTCTTTTTCTCTTAAGAGGCAATTTGCATATTAAATTTCCCAGTTGAGCATTGCACGGTGAATTGTGTTTTGATAATGAGGGTGAAAGTTTTATTGCCCTCTGAATGGGGTCTGGTATTGTGTTTTGATGCCCATCCAAACACAATACCAGACCCCAATCAGAGGGCAATAAAACTTTCACACTCCTTATCTATGAACTGTTCCAATATTTATGTTCATCCCTCTCCCATAATGATAGTTCTGCTTCACGTCACTAGTCTTACCTATTGCATTATTTCTGTGCAGTGCTGTGTATAAATATGTGATTCTTCAGTTTTTGTTTTAGTCTTTGCCTGATGAAGAGACCTGGGTAGTCTCGAAAGCTTGCAACTTGTTACCATCTTTTCAGTTAGCCATTAAAAGGTATCAACCACTGAGGACTCTCAATTCTAAATATATTTTTAGTTATTGCTTCTGTGAATCCCAGCATTTGATTGTTTATATTTTTATGCTGAAATAGATGTATTAGGGCAGCCCAAACGATGTGTGATGAGACTTTTCTGTGTAGCACTATTTCGTGACACAACATCCAAATAGCAATCTGTCTGATGAAGGTCTTAGTGTTAGATCGAAACGTTACATAACTTGGATTACATTTCAAATAAAGTCATTATTTATTTTTTGCACCTTTGAGAGTGTCGGGTTCCCCTTTTTGTATTGGTTATTTGGAGTGGTATCCTATCCGAGCAACCACCTCAGAGAGACGAATAACCTAAATTAGGGCAAAGTAGGGTAAATTAATTCACCCCACACAAATGGCAGCTGAATGCTACGTGTCCCAAACCTTGGACACAATTACTATCAGAGGACAACCTCTCATTTGAGACAACCCCATTTAAAATATGGCCTCAAAAGCAATCAGCAGATGCTGCAGGGAAAATGTAATATTACATGACAGCTATTCAGAGAAATGGGTGTTCATGTGCATCAAGCACAGAAGATTGGGAGTTCAGTATTTTTCATCTCAGTTTGGAATATGCAAAGTCTCTGACTTCATACCAACTTTGACATTAATTGCTGGGATTAAAATGGAAGAGAAAGCAAATTATGTTAAAAAATGAAATTAGCCTTGTTTAAGATGCATTACTCAACCTCACCTCCTTTTAGTCAGAAGTGCAATGGTTTATATGTCATGCTGTCTCAGTGGGAACAGCTACTTCACTTTAATCCTTTGCAAGATAAATATTTGCAAATCAATATGTTCTGCGTGTGAGGTTGGTAATATAAGTGAAGAGGAAATCATAAAGTGATGTTGACCTTCTCACATCCTCAATTATTTACTTAAGTTTACTTACTCAGCCCATACATTTGTTTGAAAGGTCAACATACTGACATTTCTTGATATGTCGAGGAGTAAAGAATAAGCTTTCCATCACAGTCTGGGCAGTAATCATAGCAGCTCAGTTTATCCAAGGTATCATTTAAGCTTATGTCAAATAAAATGTCACATCTTTTGAAAAGCAAAATTTTCTGATCAAATTACGGAGGGCGCAAATTTCTTTAAACTCACTTTTACTCCCATGATATGGTCTGGAAAGTAGCATCAAAAGAAAAAAAAAAACAGATGAGGTTGATTCAAATATGTTCAATCATTTATAAAAAGATGTGTAATCTTTCTAATACAACTCTAGGCTGCTGCAGAACTTCTTTTTGAAAAGAAAGAGGAAAATTATTGTAAATTACAATCAGACATGAAGTGCCTTTAATGTAATTTGAGGTTTTGCTTTGCATGAAACTTTTTTCTAAATACACACCATCAGGGGCGTACATACAAATCATGGCACCCCATTACAGATGCTCAATTGCCTTACTTGGAAGAGAAGGAAGCCTCACAATGCATAAGTATTGTCACAGAAGGGCGTATCTCCCATTTTCTAAAGACAGAAAAAAGGACATGTATTGTGGCACTTCGAAAACAATTCTGGCCTTATTGATGCTCCTTAGGCCACACTATAAAAAATTGGTTCGATTTTCTTCATGAACAGTGGAACAATTTTTTCTCACTTGTCATCTTTGTACAATCTGTTTTTTTTTTTACTCAGCTGCTATTAATCATTTATAAGACCATTTACAGTTTCCTATTATAAACAATTGCAATGTATCCATAAAAATTGGATACTACTGTATACTGTGTCTCCACATAGCATCCGATTTTTTTTATCACACCTGTATGTGGTATCCCAGTACTCGTTCTACTGTTGCTGAATGAGATAGTTGTAGTGTGACAGTAGATTTGTTCCAGTGTGTCAGAATTAGTTTGGGCACTGTGAGTTAGGAGATGTAATACATTGCATTATATTCCGACGATTCATAAATGTGCTTTGCTGCCATCTACTGGCCAATGTGTGTATATGAAAGTTAAGTGATTATTCTCACAACAAGCTGCCATAGAATCAGCTGGGAGGAGCCTCCTTGCTCAGGGCTAGCAGACTTTCTAGGTTACTTTCAGTTGTGGGCGGTTCAAGCTGCCTGAGGAAGCAGACACTGCTGCTCCCAGCATAGTTTCCATGCCAGTCCATGTTGGGGAGACATTTTTCTCCTCATAATCTCCTCCACAAAGGAGTGAAGCTTCATCCAGTCAGATAGACAATGCTGCACATGTGTTCTCCTGCATGCTGGTTATCCTGTTTGCTTCTAGCCAGGACCAGATCCACGAGGCTGCCACACCACTGACTTTGCTTAACCTACCCCCTGCGAAAGGGAACGGTAGGCTCAAAACTATGAGTACTTCCACACTTTAGTATATTTCCACAGAGAGCCAATCTGTGAAGGTCCCTCCAGCAGTGTAATATTTATTGGACTGTGCATAGCACTTCCTTTAATAGCAAGTGAAGCGAACTCCGCTCCAGCCGCCCTGAGAGGCCATAGCCTTCGCTTGTCTCATGAGGAGAGAACCATTACTTTCATTTGCACAATATACTGTGAACTCTGCCGTTAAGAGAGAGACTGTACCCCTTTACCTCTTTCAGTAAAATTGTTATGTTTTCAAGTGTCTGGCTGCTTGAGATTGCACAAACACCACGGGTGCCTCAAAACCTGCACCTAGACACCACCGCTACAGGAGTGCCCCCGGGGGATCCTATACCATCCACAAGTGCCACCTACCGCTATTGAAAGTTGTAGACATGAGGGAAGTGTCCAGCGACCCACTTCAGCTACCGTGATATCATTCTCTGTGAGACTACATGCCCCAGTCAGCCCTTCTGCAATATCTGGCACCTCCCCAGTGACCCATCACACATACACTTGAATTGGTGAGTATTATATAATTTTCAGAGGAAAATTGTGCATGTTGTGATTTTTTTCACATGCAGATTCAGTCAATGAAAAAAATTGTTCATCTGCCCTACACCATTGTGTCATGCTGGTGACATGGTTTGTCATGGTTTGTAAGCGCCATCCTACTCCTTGCATGTACCACTCTGCTCCTCCCAGGGGCAGACCATCTCACTGAGCTGCCTCATGCAAACACTTCCAGCACAGCTTCATCCTCTTGTTTCTAGAGAGTCTCCACCTGGCTATGGAGAGGCACTCCAGACTCTGCAGGAATTTAAAACCACTGTGTTCTGTAGAGTTTTGCTTCCCTGGCCTACCTCCTGCCAGCAGTGGATAAATTAAAGGGAACCTGCCACGTCATTTCTAGCATCTAAACTGGCCCTAGTGCATTGTTAGTGATGCAGTGTGCATCACAGACACTTTTTTAATCAAAAATGGAACTGTAATGATGCTCAAAAAGCACTTTATATACTTATATAGGACCTGCTCGTTTAGTCATAGGGGTGCACTTAATTTTCTGTTCAGTCATGGGCATCTTCGCCAACTCAATTTGATTGCTTTGACTGGTTGCACCAATATCACTGGGTCACTTGCGCAGTGTCAATCCAGAGCTGCGCATGACCCATGACAAAAGTAAATACTAACTAACAGGACACAATCAAATGGACTGACTAGGAGCCTACGTTCAGGCATGGAATGGTGAGAGTAGCTGCATAATAAAGAGCCTGCTAGCACTGGATAGGCCAGGGAACCTAATCTTTGCAGGACATAGCAGGGTTAAATTCCTGCAGAGCCCGGCCACACCCCCCCTAAAGCCACATGGAAAGCACATTCAGATGCAGCAGTGCTGAGGAGTGCTGCAAGAGGCAAAACTCAGTGAGCTGGCCTGACGCAAGGAGAGGCCATGAGATGAACACGGTGAGTGGGGCAGCGCAGAGGAGACATAAGAGTTACTGCCTTGACACCTTTGTTCCTATTGTTATGAGGAGGAGAATTCTGTGCTGGGTACATGAATCTAAGGCCATGTGGATATATATAAGTCTACTGAGCTGATTGCTTCTGGTGGCCCTAGCTGGCCAAGAATGTTCAGGACTTTGTAACTGCCTGTCAACTGTGCTCCAGAAACAAGCCTGCTGGTCTCCTTCAGCCCCTGCCGGATCCCTCCATCCCCTTGCAACAGTAGCCATGAATTTTAACATGGACCTGCCACTTTCTGAGTGTTACGACACTATCTGTGATGTGGTGGACCAGTTTTCCAACATGGCTTACTTCATTCCACTGGTCGGTCTTCCCTCCGCTACCAAGCTCATCACTAAGTTATTTCTGCATTTGCTTCATCTCCATGGTCTTCCTCTACACATTGTCATGGATCGTGGGGTTCAGTTCACATTAAAATTTTAGAGAACTCTTTGCAAGTTGCTGAATGTCCAGGTGAATTTCTCCTTTGCGTATCATCCTCAGACAAATGGGCAAGTGGAACATGCCGATCATCACGAAAACTACCTACGCCACTTTATCTTTGCCCACCTGGAGGATTGGATGCAATTACGGTACTTCCCTGGGCGGAATGTTCCTATAATAATTACGTTGGGGAGTCTTCCGGGCATCTCCATTTTTCATTATATGTGCCTAGCATCCTTTTTCGGCCTTCTCCTATGATTGCTTCTTCTGGGTAACCAGCAGCTGATTCATGAAATGGCAAGTTTTTCCATATCTGGCAGCAGACTTGGACTTTCCTTCTTTAGGCCATGTCCTGGATGAATTTTCATGCTGTTAAGAAGAGAAATCCCCCCAAAATATTTGCCTGAAGGTGCCCTTCTACATACCTTGGGCCATTCAAAAAACTCAGACAAGTCAACCCGTTGACCTCCAGTCTTCAGCTCCCATTGAATCTTAAAGCCAGTGGTCCTACATCACTCCTATAAATCCCATACTACTGCTTCTACTTCTGTTCCTGAGGGTCCCTCAGATGTGTTTGAAGTAAAATACATTCTGGATTTTAAGAATGTTCGGGGAAGGACCTTCTGTATGGTCAATTGGAATAGCTTTGGTTCTGAGGAGACATCTTGGGAACCAGCTTAGAACATCTGCTCCCCTACTATTATTGGGAGGTTTCTCCTTCCGTCTGGCCAAAAAAGGAGGAGGCGTAAGGAGAGGGAATACTGTCATGCCAGTGACTGACACAATTTGTAAGCGCAATCTTACTGTGTGCACTGTTCTGCTCCGCTCAAGGTGAAAACATCTAGCTGAGCTGCTTTGTACAAACACTTCCAGCACTGCAATGTTCTCCTGTTTCTGAAGCTAGTCAGCTTCTGCAAGTCCACTGACTGCCCTGGAGTGGCACCTGGTGACTACCCTAATGGCCCAAGTCTATCCTCACCATCAGAGGCTCTAATGAAGACCAAGTAATCACTTAGTTATACCCCTCCAGAGTAAGCATGGGCAGTGGCGCAGTCGGTCCCCATCTACAGTCGTCACACATTGAATAACATTGGTCCGAGTGTGATACTTTTTTAATAGATATCAAAATTACGGTTGTGTGCACTAGCCCTTAGTGTTCTTACCTAGTATGATAAATGTTTCTTAGCCCCCAAAATGTATGATGTTAATAAAAAGAGCCCCCAAATACAGTATGATACCACCAAAGTGAATTTTCCCATAGTATACTCTTCACACGCACAGTTTAAAGACTCCACAGTAATCACCCACAAAGTATGATGCCCTAACAGTGCCCCCAACAGAGTGATGTCAAAACAATTTACCCACACATATTATGAGGCTCCCAGTATATCAACACAGTATGATGGCCTCCATAGCCATCACAGTCTCTCTGCACAGTATGACAAAATTCACAGTTCCATAACACTGTATGACAGCCCTTGCTCAGCCGTTCACATAGCATAATGCCCCAACACAACCTTCCACACAGTATAACTGCCCCACACAGGCCCCTTCACAGTATAATTGCCTCCACACTGCCATCCACACAGTATAATGACCCCACACAGTAAAATAGCCCCACACAGCCCTACATGAGGTATAATGGTCCCCACACAGCCCTTTACACAGTATAATGTGCCCACACAGTATAATATCCCCTCCACAGTATAATAGCCCCAACATAGCACTTTACATAGTATAATAATAGTCCTCTCCACAGTCTGATCATCCTCACATACAGTTGACGGCCCCCACTCATTGATAAAAAAAAGAAAAAGAAAATTACTCACCTCTCCCTTTTCCCTCACTGCTCAGGTCTCTGCAGCATGTGTTGTGAAGCTCGTCTCAATGGGCATGTTGTAGTGACAGCATTGTACCCACTGCGCTGAAACATTAGAGCTCAGACATACAAGGAGAATGATAAAACGGAACTGACGGCTCCATCCTCTATCAATGCTTTCAACTGTATCTGCATCTAGGATGCAGATTTCATTGAAAATATGATGTCGGTGGGGAGGGGGTAATAATAATAAATAAATACTAA
>VIAB01002776.1:111851-127188 GCA_009801035.1 Oophaga pumilio | reverse complement strand
TGAAAATCTCGGCTTATACACGAGTATATACGGTAATTGCAAAATTGAATCTTCTTTCCCAGATTTTAGAAGCTATGCTCTTCTCCATTGAGGTAAATATTAAATATAGGACAAAACATGAAGACTTTTACAGATGGGGTGTGCTTTGTTATATAAATAAAAAACACACAAAACTGCATCATGCCCTATATAAAAAAAACACAATAAGCAAAACAATTTTCTTCCACATTGTGAAAATAAGATTTTATGGATTCCTATTTCACTACAATAACAAATCTGACTACAGTGGTAACATGCTGTAATAGATATGAAAACACATGCAAATAGTCAGTGGTCGTTTTGCATATGGGAAGAGAACATTTCAGTGTTCAGAGATATATTTACTGGAAGAGCCATGTGCAGAATGTGAGTTGGTGTGGTGATTTTTCATATCAATGAATAAGCCATGTAATAGTTGGCATATCGTCACTGAACACCTACACTGTGCAATGGTTTGAACATAGCATTTGGAAATCTGTGCAACACTGGATTTTTACAGATGTAAGCATTCTATGACATGCATCGACAAATTGCTTAAGCCTTTAAAAAGATTGAACAGTATCTTTGATGACTAGATGCTTCAATGGTTTGACTGAAAGGTGCAGAAAAAGCAGTGCAAGGTTAAAGGAAATTATTTAGTAGACTTTTTAGTATGCAATCTGAGGACAGCAAGAGGTAGGGGTTAAAATACTGAATTCAACGATGTATCACTTATGAGGCTTTTACTTACAATGAAGGTTTTATCACTAGGACATGATCACTGCCCAGAGTAGCTCCCTCTTGCCATGTTGTCTGACCACGCCCCCTTCTCTGATCAGCAGCTCACTGTCAGTAGACAATGTGCATAGAGCACTGTGGTGGGGGCGGGGTTAGCTTTCTCAGCTCTGCCGCATCTAAGAACTCTGATTGCATGACAGTTGCTGAACCCAGTAAACTGATACATCTCTGTAATCAGGGACTCTTTTTCCACTTTATGCTGCTCTCAGATGAGGGAGCAAAAAGCCTTGTGACAGATAAGGCCAATAGAGATGAGTGACTTTGCCTCCGGGAGGGTCGAGTCGGGTTTCGGGCCACCCGACTTTATCAAAAGTCGAGTCGAACGAAATCGGCCGACTATCGGCAAAAGTCGGAGTTCCGACCGAAACCCAATGCAAGTCTCTCTCTCTCTCCCCCTTTTCCGGGCATGCTCACACTGCATTCCTCCAGTTCAAAAGTTTAAGACGGATCCATCTAAAAACTAGATCCGCTGGCATCAGGTTTTTACAATCTGCACTGCATCCGTCTTTTTACAACTTGGACTGATTGTGCCTGATTGCAAAAAACAGATGTGTGAAAGTAGCCTAACTGCAAGCATTCTGGGAAATCTGACTTTGGCGCTCGTTTTGCCGACCTTGTTCTATGGTCGGGTTTCGGTCAGCGAAACCCGATTTGGGCAAAAGTCGGCGACTTATGAATCTGGCCGACCTGTTTCGCTCAACTCTAAAGGCCAATAAAGGAGAGTTGATAATAGGGAGTGAATATTCAATAGAATGCTCGTTCACCAATTATTGGCTTGTATAAATATGATGGAAATCACCTGAACAGGCAAAATGTCTGTCTGTTGAGCTACTGAATTGTTCATACCAGCAATAAAATCATCAGTCTTGGCAGCATTTCATAATAAGTAAACAGATTAGCTGTCAAGAAACAATGATATTCTATGTGCACAGAAGGATTGTGCTAATGTCTAAGGCCTCTTTCACACATCAGTTTTTTGACGTCAGTCACAATCCGTCGGCTCGACGGATCGACGGATCCATTGCAGATTGTGAAAAACTGATGTGACTGGTCTATTTTTTCATCCGTTTCTTCAGTTTTTCGACGGATCCATTTTTAAAAAAGCCCACAGACAGATAGATAGACGTATCTATAGATAGATAGATAGAATACATAGCTATATCTATAGATACAGTATATCTATACATATATCCATACATATATCTATGGATATATCTATGAATATATCTATAGATATATCTATATTTTGATATATCTATGGATATAGATAGATAAATAATAGCAAGGCCGATGTTTATTAATGAACAATATGTTTTAGTTTTTAAAAAATTTTTTTTTAAAAATGGCATGGACTCCCGTGCAATTTTCTGCGCAAGAGGGGGAAAGCTGACAGCCGGGGCCAATATTTGTAGTCTGGGAAGGGGGTAATACCCATGGCCCCTTCCCAGGCTTTAAATATCAGCCCGCAGCTGTCTGCATAGCCTTTACTGGCTATTAAAATAGTGGGACCCCCAAAAAAATGATGTGGGGTCCCCCTATATTTTATAGCCAGAAAGGCTATACAGACAGCTGCCGGCTGATATTCATAGCCTAGAAAGGGACCATGGATATTGGCGTCCCCCCTTGCTACAAATACCAGCACGAAGCCGCTCCAGAAATGGCGCATCTCTAAGATGCGCCAATTCTGGCACTTAGCCCCTCTCTTCCCACTGCCATGTGGCGGTGGTATATGGGGTAATAAGGGGTTAATGTCACCTTGCTATTGTAAGGTGACATTAAGCCCGGTTAATAATGGTGAGGCGTCAATAAGACGCCTATCCATTATTAATCTTATATTAATAAAAGGTAAAAAAAAATACACACATTAGAATTAAGTATTTTAATGAAATAAAACACGACACATTTTTTCAAAATTTTTATTGTACGCCTATCCAGTCGAAGCCATCGATCACCTGCAAAATAAAAAAACAAACCAATAATATACTCCCTGTCCGATGTAATCCCATTCATAACGATTGTCCCACGACATCTCCCCTATAGAGCTGTCACATTAGCAGAAGTGACCTCTCTATAGGCCTCCCATGACACACTGACCAGAGATAACCCTCCTGTAATGTGTCATTGGAGATAAGCCTCTCGATTTAGGGCTGTAGTGCTGCAAAGTGACAGGTGAACTCCGGTGACCTGTCAGTGGCGGAGTGATATAATGCAGGGGATTATCTAGGTCATTGTATCACTGGAGCCCCTGGAGCATCAGCTCATGTGCCAGCTCTCCATGGGAGATCGTCGTGGGACAATCGTATTAATTGGATTACGTCGGACACAGGGAGTATATTGCTTCATTATTTACATTTTTTTTACAGGTGATCGAGGGCTTCGGGGATTAGGTGGAGGTGGTGAGTATGGACTATATGTGTGTATGTTTTTTTTTTTACATTCAACACATTAGCCGGATGATGGGACTACTACTGTCCCATCATTGGCTAATGTGTCAATCAGTCACTGTAGCTGGACTTGTAGTCCCATCGGACAATGCCTGCATACACACACAAAAACACACACACACATGCAGGCCTCCGCACAGACCCTCGCACAGCCCCACACAGCTCTGCAGACCCACGCACAGACCCGCAGACTCCCCCACACATGCACACACATAGCCCGCACACACCATACATGCACACAGTGTCAGAGCATGCGCAGTTAAAAAAAAGGAATCCATCGCACATAGGCCTCCATTCTAGCAAAAATCCGGATCCGTCGCTGTCCGATTTTTCGACGTAGCCAAAAAACGTTCCTATGTCCGTTGTGTCCGTCCGACGGAAAACGTGCTGCAATTCGTAGCAATCCGTCGCTACTACAAGTCTATGAGAAAAAAATGGATCCAGCAGCATCAGTCGCCGGATCCGTTTTTTTCAAAATTCAACGGATTGTGACTGATGGCAAAAAACTGATGTGTGAAAGGGGCCAAATACTGTAATAATGTCTAATACTAATAATCTGTGCATATAGAATTCTGGTCAGTCTGTCTACACAAGATATTAAAAAGGGAATCTGTCAGCAGGGTCTACTGTGCAATCTGAGAGCAGCATGATGTAGGGCAATGACCAAGATTTCAGGGATGTGTCACTTACTTGACTTCTTGGTGTAATTTGGATAAAAGCCCTGTTTTTGTTGTGGATGTAGCAGTGGTCAGAATCCTGAGCTCTGTATAACCCGGCCCACACTCCTGATTGAGGGCTTCCTGTGTCCACTGTTGTCAGGAAGCTGCTAATCATTTATGGCGGCGGGGTTATATAAATTAGTCTGACTGCCATGCATGTGAGATTTAGTCCTCTAGTGATAATCTCCTGCCTGCACCTGTCTTCAACCCTCTTGAACTCTGAAATCTTGCTCATATATTGAAAAATTCTGCAAGGTGCCAAGAACAAAGATGTAGCATGTACACAACCAGTCACTGATAGCATGGTCTACAGCAGGATGAGAACTGCATATGCATCTTCAAGTAATTCCACGGTGAATAAATGAGATTTCAGCACAGAAAATAAAAAGTGATAAACGCTGGGGCAGACATTCATAACAGGGGATGGCGTGGGGCAGGGTTTATGGAGGAGAGTCTGAAAACTGGAAACTTGCAACCTGATCGAAATGGGATCCTTGCTTTCAGATATCTCCCAAAGGCCCTAAAGCTAATATTGGGATAATGGGCAGAAAGGAGGGAGCCCCCATTTAAGTTACAGCTGGAGCTTCTTACTAAAAGATAAGGTAAGGCACGTAGTCTACTCCCACCTTACCCGTTACTTCTCCACTCACTCCCTCCCAGACCCTTCACAGTCCGGCTTCTGCCCCCTACATTCAACTGAAACTGCACTCAAAGTTACTAATGACCTTCTGACAGCAAAATGCAAAGGTGACCACTCTCTGCTCGTTCTTTTCAACCTTTCTGCAGCTTTTGACACTGTTGACCACCGTCTCCTACTCTCTAGGCTCCAGTCACTAGCAATTAAGGACACTGCTCTCTCCTGGTTCTCTTCCTATCTTTCTGACCACTCCTTCAGTGTTTTGTTTGCAGGCTCCATGTCATCTCCTCTTCCTCTTGCTATCGGGGTACCTCAGGGCTCAGTCCTTGGCCCCCTTCTCTTCTCTCTCTACATGGCCCCAATTGGACAGACCATCAGTAGATTTGGCTTTCAGTACCATCTTTATGCTGATGACACACAACTATACACATCATCCCCCGACCTTACCCCCGCTGTACTACAGAACACCAGTGACTGTCTGTCTGCAGTCTCCAACATAATGTCCACTCCCTATCTGAAACTCAACCTCTCAAAAACTGAACTTCTTCTGCTCCAGCCGTCTACTAACCTCCCTAAATCTGACACTTCCCTCTCCGTGGGTGTCAATCTCTTGCCTGCTCTTGCCGCTTACACCTAAAGAACATCTCTAGAATCCACCCTTTTCCTATCGCCATGACAGCACCCACGGAGGGAATCCGCCTACCATTAAGACAGGAACCTACATGTCAAAAAGGGGGCGGTCCCCCTTGGCTCCTCAATTTGGGTTCCTGTCCTGACTGGAGTCTGCAGGAAAGAAGTCTTACCCGGGTCCAACAAACTCTGCGCGGTGTCTGTGGGAACGGAAGGGCCTGGGATGCCGGAAGCAGTGTCGGGGGTGGTCTGCGCGCACTTCCGGAGGAGACAGTGGCTGGGCCCTGTTTAAGCCGGCATGGTGCTGGGCTCCATGTGCGCACATGGAAGCCTCTCAGGAAGACATGGAGCACCAGCCGGCGGCAGAAGCAGCGGCAGTGGCAGCAGTCGATCGAATAATAAGCCAACAGGCAGCAGAGATGAATGAGGGTGCCAGAAGGCAGAGGCCCCTAGATCGTCTGCGGGATCCCCTCCTCAGGAAGCGGTACCCCTCAGAGAAGACAGCTGCAGATGGTGAGTGTAATGTGACATCCAGTAGCTGAGAATTTTCCCCTTGTGTGCTCTGTTACAGGCTAAAAAGTCGTCAAAATCTAAACACAAGCAGTGTGCATTGTGCAAAATACCTCTACCCAACAATTATAGCAAAAAGCTTTGTCAATCCTGTATTTGTCAAACTTTAGAACAAGAAGCTCCCCTTTGGGAGTCAGAGCTAAGGGCCATAATCAGGGAGGAAATTAACAGCTCCCTTAGAGGAAAAAATATTGGAACTAATATTGATATAATATGTTCAGCATCTAGTCCATCTGTTGGGGAACAACTATCGGTTTATGCTGAGTCCTCTTCATCGTCATCTTTGGACAAGGAGGGGAGACCGTGTTTTCCTGTGGAGAATATGGACATGCTAGTTAGGTCTGTAAGGCTACCATGGGGGTCACTGATAACGAACCTAAATCAGTGCAGGACCAGATGTTTGCGGGCTTGTGTCAGAGGAGTCGTAAACCATTTACAGTAAATGACTCGGTCAAAAACCTCATTATGAGGGAATGGGACAAGCAAGGGAAAGGGTTCTTACCCTCTGCAGCAAAACGGAGGTACCCCTTTGATGACAATGTTCTGGCAGAATCGGTGAAAATTGCCAAGGTGGACGCAGAAGTAACCTCAACATCCAGAGGATCCTTACTGCCCCTAGAAGATAGGGTCTGCTAAAAGATCCTTCTGACAGGAAAGCTGGTATGCTCCTTAAAAGAGTCTGGGAGTTATTAGCTGGAGCCTTCAAGCTTGCGATTGCAAGCACCTGCACCGCTAGGTCTATGATAGTATGTTTAGATCAAATGGAGGAACAATTGCGTGCAAAGGTGCCTAGAGAAAGACTGTTGGGTTCCCTCTCGCAGATTCGTGGGGGAGCAGCTTATCTAGCAGATGCCTCGGTGGATCCTTTAAGACTTGCAGCTAAATCGGCGGGCATGTCAAACGCAGCCCGTCGGGCACTCTGGCTAAAAAATTGGAAGGGGGATGCTCATGCCAGAGCAAAATTATGCGTCATTCCATGTCGGGGTGAGTACCTGTTTGGGCCCGTGCTGGATGACATTCTCACCAAAATGGGAGATAGAAAAAAGGGTTTCACTAAATTATTTAATACTGCTTTTAGGAACACCTTCAAGAGGCGATCAGCCTTCCAGAGAAGATATACAGAGAAAGATTGAGAGCCAAAGGAGCAGAAAAAGAGAGGTGCTTATTTCAGCGGTTCCTCAGGATCCAAGAGGAGACGCAACTATCGTTAGCCCTGCCCTCCATGTGGGAGGAAGATTAAGTTATTTTTATGATCAGTGGGCTAATATAACATCTAGCTCTTGGATCTTGGGGATCATATCATCTGGCCTAAAACTGGAGTTTAGGAGGATTCCTCCAAATTCATTCTTGTTAACAACTCTGAGAGCTCCAGAGCAACAACAGGCCCTAGAAACAGAAATATTGCAGTTAAAAGAAAAGAAAGTCATGGTGGAAGTACCAAAAGGCAAGGAAGGGGAGGGGTTTTACTCTCCCTTATTTCTAATACCAAAACCGGATGGCTCCTTCGGAACCATCATAAATTTTCAGAATTTCAGAAATTGAACAGATTACTCCTATATAAAACCTTTAGATGGAATCCATTAAATCTGCAACTAAACTTCTATTTCCCAGGTGTTTTATGACAGTGCTGGATTTAAAAGATGCCTACTACCATCTACCCATTCACCGCACCCATCAACAATACCTCAGAGTGGCGGTACAGATGGGCGACCAGGTTAGACATTTCCAATTTACGGCTATGCCCTTTGGTCTCTCAATGGCACCAAGAGTATTCACTGAAGTCATTGCTGAAGTTATGGCCCATCTGAGGGAAAGAGATACTCTTGTTAAACCTTATCTAGATAACTTCCTAATAGTTGGGGGGTCAGCTTCTCAGTGTAAGTGCCGATTGAAACATATAATATCATCACTACAGGATCTCGGATGGTTAATAAATTTGGAGAAGTCTTGACTGGTCCCCGCAACTCGCCAAAGATTCCTCGGTATACTTCTGGACTCAGAAGCAAAGCAGTGTTTCTTGCCGGAGGAAAAGAGATTAGACATTGTGCGCAAAGTCAAAAGAGTAAGTGACAACCCAGTTTTAACATTGAGGCTATGTCCCTGCTGGGCTCGCTGATGGCATGCATACCAAGAGTACAGTGGGCTCAATTCCACACCATAGAAATACAAATAGAAGTGCTCAAAGCAGAGAGAAGACTGCAGAGCGGTCTAGGGAGAAAATTAAAAATTTCGGTCAACACAAGAGAGAGTCTTGTCTGGTGGCTGCACCAGTCACATTTATCAAAAGAAGTGTTATGGAACATAAAACAGGAGATTGTAGTTAAGACCGACACCAGCCCCCGGGGGTGGGGATCTCACATGGGACGCGAGTTAGCCCAAGGGAGATGGTCCACCCAAGAAGCACAAAATTCCTCCAATCTAAAAGAGATTCTGGCAGTAAAATATGCGCTCCTTCAATTTCTACCGCATCTGCGGAGATCTCATGTACAGATACACTCCGACAATACGACAGTAGTAACTTATCTAAACCATCAAGGGGGTACAAGGTCGTATTCCCTGATGAACACCATACAATAAATATTGACCCTAGCCGAAACTCATCTCCTCTCCCTGTCGGCGGTCCACATAAGAGGGGAGCACATTGTGCAGGCGGACTACCTTAGTCGACATTCTCTATGCCAGGGAGACTGGACCTTGAGCAGGGAGATTTTCAGGAAAATAGTGCGGTTGTGGTGCCTACTGGTGATAGACCTATTTGCCACAACAAGGGAAAACAGGCAGGTCAGGAGATTTGCATCTCTGCGGGAGAGGGATCGGCCACAAATAGTGGATTCCCTTCAGTCCCGGTGGGGATTTGTCCTGGCATACGCATTTCCCCCTCTGTGTCTAGTCCCTCTAGTCCTCAGAAAAATCAGGGAAGAAGGGGCAAGAGTAATACTGATAGCCCCATTTTGGCTCAAGAGGCCATGGTTTTCATGGCTGAAGGCAATGTCGGTGACCGACTCCTGGATATTACCATCGAGCCCAGAGCTCTTCTCTCAGGGTCAATTCCGTCATCCTCAAGTGCATGGCCTCCAATTGATGTCATGGAATTTGAGAGGGAGCTACTGAGGAGTAGGGGGTTCTCTGAACCTGTGATTGCTACGTTGTTAAAAAGCAGAAAGGAAATCATTACAAAGATTTATTTTAAAATGTGGAAAAAATTCCTAATGTTTTACCCGACTCCTCTATCAGATGTTATTCCGATTCCTGCGATTTTAGAATTTTTACAGAAAGGTCAGGAATTGGGATTGTCAGTCAGAACTCTTAAAGTGCAGATATCCGCATTAGGGGCATTATATAACAATAATGTAGCGGGCAACAGATGGGTGACTAGGTTCATTAAAGCCTGCGAACGAATGAAGCCAGTACACATTTCCAGACTACCACCATGGGACTTAGGCCTCTTTCACACATCAGATTTTTGCCATCAGTTGCAATCCGTCCTTTTTAGAAAAAAAACGGATCCAGCAACTGATGACGCTGGATCCGTTTTTTTTTCATAGACTTGTATTAGGAATGGATTGTGACGGATGGCCTCACGTTTCGTCCGTCGTGCGCTGGATCTGTCAGAATTTGTTTATCTGTCATCTGGAGACAATGGACAAAGTAACGTTTTTTGTCTCCGTCGAAAAGCGGCTGTTCGTCAAATGATGGAATCCAGCGACGGAATCCGTTTTTTTAAACTGAGCATGCTCCAATTATTATTACCAGGTAGAGCAGTCGAATCCAGCAAAAAAACTGATCCGTCGCATCAGTTTTTTACAATCTGCACAGGATCCGTTTTTTTACAACTTTGACAGATTGTGACTGATTGTAAAAAACTGATGTGTGAAAGAGGCCTAAAACATGGTATTAGATGTGTTGACGGGTCCACCTTTTGAGCCGTTAGATTCAGCTTCAATGAAGGTTTAAACCTTTAAAACTGCACTGTTGGTAGCGCTAACTTCATCCAGGTGGATCAAGTGATCTCCAAGCTTTATCAGCAGATCCTTCCTTTCTAATGGTCTATCAAGACAAAATAGTTTTAAAACCAGACTTATCTTATCTACCGAAAGTCCCTTCTAAATTTCATAGAAGTCAGGAAATTTATTTGCCATCCTTTTATGATAACCCAGTAAGGCTGGAAGAACAAAAATTTCATAGCCTAGATGTTAAAAGAGTACTACTAGAGTACCTAGCGAGGACTCGGCTGGAGGAAGAGTATGGAACTCTTTATTGCCTTCCAGGGACAACGAAAAGGGTCAAGTGTCACAAACAATTCTATTGCCCAGTGGATAAGGGATGCAATCAGCCTGGCCTATTCGGTAAAAGGAGAATCGCTGCCAGAGGGAATAAAAGCACATTCAGCACGAGCTATGGCTTCATCATGGGCGGAGAAGGCGGATGGCTCCATTGATCTAATTTGGCAGCAACATGGGCGTCACCTTCTACCTTTTATAAGCACTACTGGTTTGACCTGTCATCCGCCACTAATCTAGATTTCGGGCATTCAATACTTAGTGTTGTGGCCCCTCCCAAAATAATAGTCTTTGTAAGTCTCTCCGTGGGTGCTGTCGTGGCGATAGGAAAACCGGTTATTACTTAGTGGTAATAGGATTTTACAGAGTCCACAACAGCACCCGCACTTTCCCCCCTTTTTTTGTGTGTATTTATTCACTGGTTTCCTGCACTCTGAAGGTAGTTTGTATGGTTCACTCTGGAGAAGTGACGGCATAGGATAATGTAAATAAGATAAGGATTATTATGTACTAATTCATGGCAGTTCCTCTCGTACTCTGAAACACAAACTGAGGAGTCAAGGGGGACCATCCCCCTTTTTAACATGTAGGTTCCTGTCCTGATGGTGGACGGATCCCCTCTCTTCGTGGGTGTACACGTGGACTTTGTAAAATCCTATTACCGGTAAGTAATAACCGGTTTTCTTACCATGGAAACAACAAAAACCCTCACTGTAGTATTGATCCACTCCTGCCTGGACTACTGCAACACTCTATTAATTGGCCACGCCGTTACTTGACTTTCCCCTCTCCAGTCCATACTGAATGCAGCAGCCAGGGTCATCCATCTGGCTAATCAGTACTTGGACGCGTCTGCTCTTCACCAGTCCTTACATTGGGTGCCCATTCATTATAGGATCCAATTCAAAGCACTTGTTCTCACCCACAAAGATCTCCACGGTGCAGCACCCCATTACATCTCCTCCCTCATTTCTGTCTATCGACCTAACCGACCACTGTGCTCTGCAAACGACTTTCGACTAAACTCTGCACTAATCCGTACCTTCCACTCCCGACTCCAAGACGTCTCCCGTGCTGCGCCAATCCTCTGGAATGCTCTACCCCAAGAAATTAGGACTATCCACAATTTGCATAGTTTTAGGCACTCCCTCAAAACACATTTGTTCAGAGTGGCCTAACATGTTCACTAATCAAAGTAATTTTATGTGTAAGTCTGCGTGTGCAGCCCATTCACTATCTCCATCACTCTCTCAAGATGGCTGAACCATCATTGTAAATGCACCATTGTATATACACACCTGTACTTTTTATCTCCCCCACCTCATTGTAGATTGTAAGCTCTCACGAGCAGGGTCGTCTTATTTTGCTTTAATTATTGTATTGTTAACGTTACTTATTACTTGTGTTTTGAAACTGTTAAACTGTAAAGCGCTGTGGAATATGTTGGCGCTATATAAATAAAGATTATTATTACTATTATTATTAAAGGATCTTAACATGATCTAGACAGTAAGAATAAAGAACAAAAGAGAGTCTGGAAATAGGCTCGGTCTTCTGCTCACCCCCAGGTAACTCTCTTCTGCAGAGCAGTGGAGTGTATGTGACTAAGGTGTAAGTATAAGGTTTGGTATGTGTGTAATGTGTATAAAATGTATGCATCATCGTGTGTGGATCACATAGCATTACGTTTACAGCATTGGCAATATATGCGGCTCAGCACGACTATGAATGCCAGCAGTATATCGGTGCATGGTGTGCTGTAACGCTGCACACATGCATATTTGTTTATCAGGCTACCATTCTAGACGGGATTATATATTATATACAGTATAATATATATACACACACACACATACATATACACATATATAATTTCCTTTTCCAGTTTTGCTTACTGATGCTTTAATTTTTGTTCTAGGAGGGGCATCAAATTCAATGCTCAATTGAGGGATATTGCTGACATTTTAAGCAGATTTCATCTCAATTTCACTCTTCTATTACTTTTATGTGCAGGTCACATAAAGTAATTTGGAAAGATATGTCGTCATCCAAACCCAAGCAGAAAAAAATACACTTCTTCTGTGATTTATGAAGCCATTCTAATGATCAGTGGAGAAGCTAAGCAATATTTACATTAATCATGATCAGGTACGTAACCTTTCAATGCACAATTACCTATTCATTTAGTATGTCTTAATCTCCAGTCACACCTGATTGCAGATTTGCATAAAACAATTAAGTGAGTGTGCAACAAACGCATATGGAAATAATTAATTTGAAAGCAGAAGAAGGCAAATCATTTAATGAAATATCACTAAATTTTAGTCACTGATTGAAACTAATAAGGCCTCTTACATAGTAATATTAAGTAGCAAGTCTGTCCTTCAGGTCTCACTTTTCGATTACTTCTAGCATAATTTGGAAAGCAAAAATAAACCAGGTAATGCAGCTGTAAGCACATCTACTTCTGTACCATCCATAAAAGGATCTTCATAGCTTCTGTCGTATGGTAGATGCTACCATCCTCATGCCTTCATTTTTGAAAATATTGTAAGAGATTGTAAAATACCAGCTTAAAGGGAAACTGTTACCAGTAAAAAACGCTATTAACCTGCCGATATGGGCTTAATGTCCAGGTTAATAGCGTTACTAACATGTCTGGCGCCTGTACGTAGTCGCAAACTGCGGGGAGAAAATTAATGTTATTCTCCCCTGTAGCATTTGGTTTCAGTCACTGCTCCACTGTAACCACACCCCCGGCCCTGACTGACACTTGCTCTGCAATGGGGCTGGCTGTCCGTAAGGGCCGATGACGCAGGTACAGCGGCCACTCTATTCTCAAAGTGGTGACTGAACCCACGTCGGTGCAGTCCCCCGTGACTGAAACCGAATGCTGCCGGGGAGAATAAAATTCATTTTCTCCCCGCAGTTTTCGGCTACATACAGGCACTGGACAAATTAATGTTATTAACCTACAGAGTACGCCTATAACTGAACGTTATGAGATCGAGATTTCGATCCTACTGCACAAGCGTCACCCACACAATAATTGTGGCAGCGGCATGGAATTTTAAAAATAATCAGTGACCAGCACAAGAAGCAGAGAAGGTGGGTGATGGGGCCGAGAACGAGAATACCCTGCTCCCATGTCCCGCCCTGAAGCACACAGAAAGAGAGAAGACTTCATTTTATGAAAACCTCATAAGAGGATTATTAAACAACCACTGAGCAGATCCCTTCACATCAAGTATGTTAATCAGTATCACAACTCCATTATAGACATGCCTTTAGTTTATAGGGCTTAATCCTGCTAACACATTCTCTTTAAGTCAAATCTTGTGAGTTCACATGATCAAATTCATCATATGAGAAACCTATAGGCCCGATTCAAAAAGACTGCTATTTTTCATGCAGCTCTTAATGAATCAGGTGCCTCGCACGCCATTCCACCCCTCATTAAAAGGCACATGCCTCTTAATGAATCAGGCGAGGCACAAGTTGTCGAGGACAGGAGTAAAAATTGTGGTAAAAGGTTCACCGCTGCTCTTTATGAATTTGACAAGCGAGGTTGCTAGATTTTGAAAAATGGACGGTGCTGGGTGGATGGAGACGTGACAGGGCCTAGCAATCCCCGCTTGTAAAATTCATATGCTGAAAGTCACAAAATTCTTGTACAGCCTTGCATTCTTCAAAAATGTTTTACTTTTCAAAGCAAGCTTTTTATGGCAGTTTTCAAGCGTAAAAGCTTTGATCTGGACCATAGTACCTAGATATTTAAAATAAAAAGATACTATATATAATATATTTTACACACAACATTAAACAGGGAAGTATGTACCATTATGAGTAAATTACTAGTTATCTGAATAATTAGGTGTGTGTATATATATTTATACACACACATACAGTACATACATACACACACAGGTGCTTCTCACAAAATTAGAATAATAATTTTTCAAGCTGGTGTTATAAAATATTCTAATTTGCTGAGATAATGACTTTTGGGTTTTCACTGGCTATAAGCCATAATCATCAACATTAACAGAAATAAACACTTGAAATAAAGCACTCTGTAATGACTCTATATAATATACGAGTTTCACTTTTTGTAACGAAGAAGTGAAATAAATTAACTTTGTGATGATATTCTAATTTTGGGAGAGGCAGCTGTATACAATGTATATCTCAAAGCCTTACATGTGTCAACATTTCCACCAGGTCTTTCCATTAAATGATG
Source organism: Oophaga pumilio (assembly GCA_009801035.1). Taxonomy (NCBI): domain Eukaryota; kingdom Metazoa; phylum Chordata; class Amphibia; order Anura; family Dendrobatidae; genus Oophaga; species Oophaga pumilio. Next base: position 112,852 of record VIAB01002776.1, on the reverse strand, counting down.
GAAGGCAGCAGAACATCAAAACACAAATCAATTTGTAGCATCAGAAAAATATCTTCTTATACGTACTTTAGTGGTCCCATGGTACTGCACGCATATTGAATATCACAACATGTGCATGTGATCAAATAGGTCACATTGCATGTACTGCAGTTAATGTAGCTATTAGCACAGAAAGTGTTTTGGCAACCGCAGATGAAAAGTTAAACTTTTTTATACTTCTGTAGCACATGGGCATTGAATGACCACATTTGTAAAATCCACTTATTTGCAGCTAAACTGAAGCGTTAATAACAGTGACTCTGACAAAAAGGCCAGGGAAGAGTGGACTACCCATCATGGAGCCACCTTTGGCTACAGAATTATGGGATTAGTTAGGATTTTTTTTAATCTCTGTTTTTTTAATTACGCTAGCAATTTTAAAAACGTTGAGCTGTATATGAAAGTAAAAAAAAAGAATACTTGTATATCATGCACTTCCTAAAATCCATAAAAAAATATTTCCTGCCCCTTAATGTCTTATTGCGTAGATTAATAGTTTAGGTTAAAAACTCAGGTACTGAGCGGACCTGCATCTTTAACAATTTGTTAGCAGGTTATTCGAGAGAGATACAAAACATTTTCTCACCATTAGACAGGGTTTAATGATTAGAAAATTTGAAATGGCGATCACAGAGTTTTTGCACTTCATCCATCGATTCCTCATGCTATGGTGGTACAGACATTTTCATATCATCTGGATATGTATATATAATTTACTGTCTATTAAAAAATTCATAGTCATGGCTGTACGATTCTTGATACAATTTTTTTTAAACTTTCAATAAAAGAATTTTCTTAACACAGGGTGCATAAATGGGGGCAAATTCATCACCATAATTAGTAAATATATAAATGCTCAGATGAAAAGAATTGGATCAGTTTTCACCAGTTAATCCTTTTAACATCTATCAGGTGGAATGGTCATTATTATTATTATTATTATTATTATACATTTATATAGC
>VIAB01002776.1:79621-97843 GCA_009801035.1 Oophaga pumilio | reverse complement strand
AAATATCCCGCCAATTTAGGGTGACAGATTCCCTTTAACATATCAATAGCATTATTAATTGCAGTACATGCTATGTGGTCTATTTGATCACATGCACATGTTGGGATATTCAATATGTGGGCTGCACGAAGGGACCCCTGAAAGCACAGATCAGAAGTTATTTTTCTGATGCTTCAAACCAATTAGTATTCAGATGTCCCACAGCCTCACGTTATTTTATGGAAAGACATGGGAGATATGCTGACATAAGTAAGATAATAGGAATTGAAAAAGTAAAGGAAACCACAAAAAGAGGAGGCGACCATAGGAGACAAATTACTTCCTTGGGAGTCATGGCGGAGTTATAATTTTGAAAACCAGACACCCTTTGGTATGAATATTAAGCAGGTCATTATAAACCATTACGAATGATTACTAAATAGTCATCTGTTGAAAATATTTACCAACTAAAGCCATATATTATATTAATGTCATAGGTTTTTGATTGGACTGCCCGAAATGCTTATGCTATCTATCGATCACCACACACACATACATATTGCTGGTGTTGAATGCAGAGGCTTTTAATATTTGGATAATAAAAGGATTTTTTTTTCTATTTTTAATTCGATTATGACTGATGCTGGATTTACATTTTCCATGTTGTTCCTGGAATTGGCAGTACTACAAAATTTTAGTGGACTTTGTGTCCCATCTTAAATTAAGAGATCTGACTTTTCCAATCTAAGTACGAAATTCTAATATTTTGTCATCGAAACTTTGTGATTTTGAATTTAGCATCTGGATTTCAGAATGCAGAGATGAGCTATAAGAAGATAATGTAAGTGTACAAGCCCTCTAACAGTGGAAAAAATAAAAAAAAACAGTAAACATTTAGGATGTTACGGTAGCGATTAGGTTGCATAGATTGTCGAGCTTAGGAATTTAATAAATAACTTGTAATAGAATTAAATGAAATCAAACTAATCTTTCATCACTTAAGTCCTGATGCTTTCTGATCCCTTTTCAGTTTACACTCCCTGCTCCAGATATGACCATCATGGACAAGTGACGATTAGACATGCATAAGCCTCGGGATATCATCGATGGAGCAAGTAGTAGAGGCTGGTGGGAAACCAGGTAAAGAAATAAACTGGGGGAGTGGGAGATTCGTAAGAGAGGTAGGACTATTTTTTTTTCTTTTTTTAAATGGCTTGGAATGGCATGTGATAATAAAACAACATAGCTGGATAACCCCTTTAATCCATCACGGTGAAGATCATACCAATAAGTTACCCACTGATTAGTGTTTGAATATATCGGCATTAACCTGCTTATATGCATATTTTTCAAGGTGTAAATATTTTATACTGACAATTGTTTTCCATGGTGTTTGAAACGCTTTAGATTAAAGGACTTTTCCAACACTTGAATGCTGATGATAATTCTGAAGGATATGTCACCAATATTTAACTGCAAGACATACCGTGCATCTATCAGCCATTTCTGCGGAGACTCAGTGACACGTCAGTGGTTTTACACTTTGAATCAATGTGCAATGGACTCTACATAATTGGGGGCTATATTAAAGAAAACCAATGACATTCCTAAAGTATCTGCTGCACCTGCTCATTAGTCTCTTTGCTCTGATAAAACAGTAACCACTGGCATTAATGCTATGTCATTAATTAGCCATCAGGTCAACCTACACCTACTTGCAATTTATGTAAAAATGTAAGAACATTAACTAATTGCTTTGTTACTGAGTCTGTACCATTTATAGGAACAGTAACAATTTAATAATGAAGATATATTCAACATAAAATGCTTACCCATGCTGAATAACACATGCAATTACAATTGGCCCATGCTCTCAAATATTAGTTTGACTCTTAAAAACTTTAGACAAGGATATTTTAGTCCTATAGACAAAAACATGTCATGGCCTTGTCTCGTCAAAATGAGTCATTAACGAGTAAGCCAAAAGGCAGATATGTAGATAACATGCATTGGCTGACCTTGATCTCCCATCACAAACTGTCGCACTTCTTGGACAGCTCTTGTGGTACATGGTTTTGAGCAAGCTTAAAGGTTGGCAACATGGCAAAACATCGCAGTATTTTGGTGGCTTTCATAGCAGCTTATTAATTACTTGTCAAATCATCTAGAATTTCAACAGTACAGCCTGAAATATATTATGTCATTTAGAGCCTAAAAGGATTGATACAAAGTGGATATATATGACTACAATGTTTAACTAATCTGTATGTTCTAAACTATGAAATGCTAAGTGGTTACATAAAATCAGACGTTATGCTTAAGTGATTAAATTATAATTACATTTACTGTATCTGAAGAATTTAAGTAATATCACACCTTCCCGTATGATTTCATCTTAAGTCCAGACTCTCTATGAATACATATAGCGGGGGAAATAACTATTGAATACATCACTACTTTTCTAAGTAAATATATTTCTAAAGGTTCTATTGAAGTAAAATTCTCACCAGATGTCAGTATCAATCCATCCAATCTACATAAGCAAATAAATCAAATAATAGATGTCCATAAATTAAGTTATTTCTAATAATGAGAAATGACAGGGAAAAAAGTATTGAACACATGAAGAAAGATGCAAAAAGCCGTGAAAAGTCTTGCCAACAGCTAAAATCTTTCAGTAATTATAAAGCAATGCTGCCACTTGGTGAACAATAATATAAGCTAGTTCAACGGATGGCCTATAAAACGGTGTCTCATTACCAAAGTGCCATACAACAAATTTCTCATGATGGGTAAAATCAGTAAGCTGTCTCAGGACCATCGCAACCTTATTTGTGAAGAAAGTACAGTACAGACCAAAAGTTTGGACACACCTTCTCATTTAAAGATGTTTCTGTATTTTCATGACTTTGAAAATTGTAAATTCACACTGAAGGCATCAATACTATGAATTAACACATGTGGAATAACTGTATATACTTAACAAAAAAATTTAAAACTACTGAAAATATTTCTTATATTCTAGGTTCTTCAAAGTAGCCACCTTTTGCTTTGATGACTGCTTTGCACACTCTTGGCATTCTCTTGATGAGCTTCAAGAGGTAGTGACCGGAAATGGTTTTCACTTCCGGTGACTACCTCTTGAAGCTCATCAAGAGAATGCCAAGAGTGTGCAAAGCAGTCATCAAAGCAAAAGGTGGCTACTTTGAAGAACCTAGAATATAAGAAATATTTTCAGTAGTTTCACATTTTTTGTTAAGGATATAATTCCACATGTGTTAATTCATAGTTTTGATGCCTTCAGTGTGAATTTACAATTTTCATAGTCATGAAAATACAGAAACATCTTTAAATGAGAAGGTGTGTCCAAACTTTTGGTCTGTACTGTACCTGTACAACTCTACTTGCATTTATGCTTTTATTATAGTTGACTGTGGTGTAATTCATTTTTAGAATGCCCAAATTTCAAGGTAAATAGAAAATAAAATAGTTTAACTTATTAGTATTAAAGTCATTCTTATACCCATTATTTCAATAGTATTTAAAAAGTTAGTGTTTTGAGCCGCAAACTACATATGACCCAGGTTTGAAGGGTATTCTTTTATATTGTCAGATGGATTGACCACCTTGATCAGATCAAAAAGATTAACATACATGCACAATTGTCAGTCTTAGAACTTTGATGAAGTGAAATAAAACTGCACATGGTTTCAAACAAAGCAATTTATTTCCGGAGGTTGATTGCTAGAATAGTTTATAGAGAAACAGCACCCAACAGCTCTGTCAGTTAAATATTAAGTTATAAATGTTGGAAGGAGAATAACTAATGAACATATGAAAGAACGAACAATGAATAATGCTGGTTCTCATTGCAAGCAATAACACTCCACATATTATTTTCAAGAGCCAATTAGAAAAAATAAAGCAGCAACTTTATCAACTCCTATGGTAATTAGCCTCACTTTTAATGGCTTCTAGCTTTGATCACATTTGTGAAACAATCTACAAACAAAGGATAATAGTCAGCAACCTCAGTGTTAACAGTACATGTATGGCCAATGGAAGGCTAAAATAGTTTAAAAGTGTAATATTCAAGTTGGATTTTTTTTTTGGCCACAGAAAATACAAGAGTGTGGCATTATGGGCATAAAGTATTCATCCATTTACCACTTTGGCAAAAGCCTACTCTTTTCATATTTTTAGAAAACAAACACATGATCTCCCATTTTGATGGTAGGTTGATTAAATGCAGAAAAAGAAGGGGGTTCCAGCATCCGCCTTGTGTAATAAGGTTAAAAAATGACTTAATAATAACATTAAAAAAGGAACATGCTCAATGAATATTCATTAACCATGTTCCTATTTTTTAATACTATTATTAAAAGTTATGTTTTAACCTCATTACACAAGGTGGATGCTGGAACCCTCTTTTCTGACTGTTGCACAGCCACCGGGCTGTAGTCCGTGCACTGCATTCCGTGATGGAGGCTACATTTTCACACTTGGTGAGCTGAAGAATCCTTCCACCTTTTCCGTGTTTTGTTTTTGTTGATTAAATGCACTTGACTGATGCTTAAAAAGTAATATTTTCTAAAAATTTATGAAGTGTAAAATAGGTAGGGAAAAACCAGTCGGCTGAAGACTGATTCGCTTTGACTTTGATTAGCTTTACTGATCCTTGGAAAGCTGAGCATACTATATGTATCACCAGAAAGTCCATACACCACACGCTTGGCACTCCGAGGATTATTCGATCAAAGCCAAAAGGGAAATAGCACTGAGCTTATTACGGCATTCACGTGAAAAGTTTAAAAAACGATAGCTACCCTTAATTTGTGTATTGGTCACCTTAAGTTGAATTAGGATAATCAATGTTTTCCTGCTACCTTGTAGAAAACCAGAGATTCATCATGAGATCACTTTTGCCACAGGCCAGGCTCCGCTCTACTACACTGGAAAAGTTACCTCTGCCCTGATTGAGGCTAATTTCACACAGTTCTATATGTGGCGATAAACAAGATGTAATGATTACCAATATAGCAAGAATTGACATTTATGAGCTAAATGACACAGACGCACCATTTCTTAACCTAACACAAAAAGGTGTTGACTACTGTAAAAAGTTACATTTAGCGCATGAACAAAGCCGTAACTGGTCACTCAAGCAAAAGCCATTGGACAAGTCAAGTAGCTAGGTGTCAAGTTACAATTTTCTGCATTGTTACATGTGTGCATTGTCATATTAGAAACTGCTACATCTAGACCATTTTCACATGTGGGATCACTGTCCAGTCATTGACAAAGTTCCTCAAGTATTTACGATAGGTTTATGATGATTATGGTCATTAACTAGTCATATCACAAAGGGTAATCATGTGCTAAGTTATGTGAATATCTTGCTTTCCACTCTTCCTGCTAATCATCCCCATTGTGATTAAATGTCTTGCAAATATCAGCGTTGCTAGGGAACAAGTAACACTTGTAATGTCTTATTTCAAATGTTTCCAGTGGATAGATAGAATGTATTCATTCGACAATGAAATTTCAGACATAAAAAAATAAATTAAGATGATTACATTTTGTACAAAGATCAATTCAACAGAAAAGTATACAAGAAGTAGTCCCAAACATTCACAACAAGAAATGTTTTTCATCTTTTCATTTTTAAAATATTAAAATTATACTGGAAAATACAATTGGATCTAGTTCTTGTATTATCAATCTCACTGGCAAACTGTAGAAAAACCATATTGTGTAGAACAAAATAAGAATATATCCTAAGTGTAAGACCTTGTTATTTCTCTGAGGTCATGTCAGGATTGTGTTCCTATAAGTGAATTAGCTATATAACGTTTTTTTTTAAAGCTGACCTTCTGTGTAACAATTTAGACAAACTGAATAGACAACCATTTACAAAAACTGTCAAACAAATTTAGCATTTATAACGTTATGAAGGATTCAGAACACGATTGTTATTGAATTACTAACCAGTATTTCCATTGTCCATTAAAAACGTAAAAAAGTACTTAGTCGTACATATCAAAAGGCTGAAAACGAAACAGAATGCTTTCCATTTTTCATTCTTTTTTCAGTATTTATTTTTTCATTAATTTATGTTGCACTTTAGTATTGGAGTCTGAGTCTAAAGAATGCCATTTAGAAGCAAATAAAATAATCTAAGAAAACAGTCGAAGACTAAATCTATAAGAGAGGAATAGGGCAGCAGCCTGGGCCAACAATGATATTGAAATTTGTTTCAGAGCTGAATGCTGATAAAGACGTTCTTCTATATGGAGTACAGCAAGTCCAAGGGAGCAGCTATGTTAACAGGGTCCTCCAAGAATAGGAAAAAGTGTGCCATAATAAATACATTTTCAAATACACTAAATTAGCACATCACACCCAGTTTGTCTAAGGAGGTGATTACTACAGAAATAAAATGGTTGAAGCCTTTTTACACCTACAGAAATCTTTCCTAGAAAGAAAAGCTTTTCCTCAACTATCATGTGAAAGAAAATGTGCTCCCAGTACCATGTCTGTCTAACCTAATACTGGTGATAGCAGGGGTGCTGAGGTAAGAAGAGGCTGCTCACACTGCTGTCCATCACGTCTGTCTGATCTAATACTGGAGATACCAGAGGTTTTGAGGTAAGAAGAGGCTGCTCACACTGCTGTCCATCATGTCTGTCTGATCTAATACTGGAGATACCAGAGGTGATGAGGTAAGAAGAGGCTGCTCACACTGCTGTTCAAGCTAATACTGTAGAAAGCAGGAGTGCTGAGATGAGTTTAAGGAGAAGGATTGCAATAATATTAAGATCACACTGCTGTCCATCATGTCTGTATAATTTAGTACTGGAGATAGCAGGGGTGCTGAGGTAAGAAGAGGCTGCTCACACTGCTGTCCATCATGTCTGTCTGATCTAATACTGGAGATACCATAGGTGATGAGGTAAGAAAAGGCTGCTCACTGCTGTCCAAGCTAATACTGTAGAAAGCAGGAGTGCTGAGATGAGTTTAAGGAGGATTACAATAATAATAATAAGATCACACTGCTGTCCATCATGTCTGTATGATTTAGTATTGGAGATAGTAGTGGTGCTGAGGTAAGAAGAGGCTGTTCACACTGCTGTCCATCATGTCTGTCTGATCTAGTACTGAAGATACCAGAGGTGATGAGGTAAGAAGAGGCCAATCACACTCCTGTCAATCATGTCTGTCTGATCTCTTTCTTTAGATAACATTGGTGCTGAAGTAAAGGTACTGTCACACTAAGCGAGATCGCTAACGAGATCGCTAAAGAGTCACCGATTTTATGACGCAATAGCGATCTCGTTAGTGACGCAGCTGTGTGTGACATGTAGCAGCGATGTGGCCCCTGCTGAGATGTCGTTGATCGCTTATGAACGTTCTGAGCCGTTTTTTGGTCGTTGGTGTCCCGCTGGTGAGCCTGAATCGCTGAGTGTTACACCCTTTATGAACGACTTTACCAGCGTCGCAGGTGGGACTAGGTTTTCCCAACTATCACAGAGGTCGTTATACAGATCGCTGATCTCTGATGAGATCTTTGTATTTGGAAGCTAACTAGCGACCACATAGCGATCGCACCAGCGATCTCGCCAGGTCGTGTCGTTGTCGTGATCGCTAGTGGGATCGCTAAGTGTGACAGTGCCTTAAGAATATTAAAACTAACAATTAGGTACACCCTGTCTAGCTAATGTAATTCTGGATATACCAGGTGTGCTGAGACAAGAAGAGGCTGCTCACACTGCTGTACACACTGTCTTTCTGAAAACTGAGAAAATGACGTGACATGGAGATATCTGTACAGTACATGGTATAGGCTATTTCCAGGTTACAGCTACTTCATACTGCACATTCTCACAGGCACCTGTCCCATTAATATTCTAGGGCAGATTTCTTTCAGTATGACAAGAGAGCATCCATTTTAACAAACTAAATTACTTCATTTTACAATATGATTGTGCATAGGTATTTTTTTTTCATTTCTATCCCCCAAAAACCCCTTTCAAAGGGAACCTGTCAGGTTCCCCCATGTCCTCCAACTCCGCAACTTTCTCTTATTTATGAGCAAATTCGCTGCTTAACCTGCCCTGTATAACATTTTTCTATACAAATGAGGTTTAAAAAAAGCATTTATAAAGTCCCAGTTTCCTATGCTAATGAGGGCTTTGACTAGCCGATGGGGTGTTATGGCTGACTAGTCTTGGGAAACTCCATGTTACCACACCCCTGTGGGCGTGATTATTTGCACGAGCAAAGTCATTGCACGCCTCTCATTCTGGCACAGTGACTGCATCTATGAAGCCGGGTGTACGCTTCCTGGCTTCAGAGGTGCGCACTGCACATGACTGGAAGCTATCTTCGAAACTTCCAGTAATGCGCAGTGCGCCTCGGAAGCTGGGAAGCGTACACCTGGCTGCAGAGGTGCAGAGGCTGCAGTGATGCTGTCGAAATGTGCAGCAACGCAAGCACAAGTTTTTCAGGGGTCGGCGATGAGGACAGCTCCTGCAAATTGTTATCATGCCCACAGGAGCAGCATAACAAGGAAAGAGGGATGACTAGTCTGGGGCAACTAACGCCCCATCAACTAGTCAAAGCCCTTATTGGCATAGCAAACTGGGACAATGTTAATGCTTTTTTTAAACCTCATTTGTACAGAAAAATGTTATACAGGGATGGTTAGGCAAGGAAGTTACTCATAAATTAGTGAATGCTGCTAGGTTGGAGGCCATGGGGAACCTGACAGGTTCCCTTCTGTACATTTGGCAGCTGCAGTATATTACAGTCACGCTCATTAAAATGGCTTTACACTTCAGGCCTGATGTTGAATATACAAATGGTTCAGCCTCAAGCTCTGCTGGTCCTTTTGAGAAGCAGTCATGTGACTTCAAGTATGAAATTTGTATATTTGCAGTCATGTGATTACTAGAATCTTAACTGTTCATACTGTTAGTATACAAGTTTCTTCTGGGGTGCGAAAAGTGCCTTAATGTATTTGTTTTACTTTACAGCTTAGAATACTATGGCATCAACAATCAAAGCAAGGTTGAGTAAGAAACTCCTCCACACCCATTAATGTTAGACTCATAGCACCAAGTGTTAAAGCATATTGAATGGGAAAAGAGGAGAACAAATTTAGACTAACCGTTCTTTCTTCAGGCACAATCTCTCGAGAAAAGTCAGGAGGTCTCTATCCATTACAAGGACGACCAATCTTATAGAGATTTGTGGGTTTAATCTAATGTTTAAGTTGACAGGGGTTTTTCAAGCCTGGGCAAACGGTTTTGGAGCTATATGACCTTTGACTGCAAGTAGAACAGATGTCCTGACTAACAAGACAACAGTGCTGAGCATTTGGACTCTGTGCGGATCATCCTTACAATAGCCTATTGGACAATGTTGATAATTTGACATACATGCTTTTTATGTTTATTATTGTCTAATGTCATTAATATGAGAAAATAATTACAAAAAAGTTTCTTCTCTCTGAAATATTACACACAATGTGCATGAGAGAAATCTCTAAATACATGCCTATTTCATCTCCTACTCATACTTTATTCCTGCTTGATCCATCCACGTCATTGTCTAATCTATGTAAAGTTGGAAAATGATATTTTGTAGACGTTGGCTACAATGTGAAAGGCAATAACAGTAATGAGACTGCAGCAGCCAAGCGTTAGTATAAGAGATTTTGGAATCTGTGCTTGTAGCAAGATTTATTAAAACCAAATGAAATGTTAGAGAGTGTCAAGAAGGGCAATCCTAATCCAACATAAGCGCCATAGGAGGCATTTCTACTAGGAATACATACTGGCAATTTATGCTTTTTTATGATTTTCAATGCAGTAAATTATGCACTAGCCTAGACATCACAACCAATACAGCGGTAAATATTAGGTTGACCAGATTGCCGAGGACAGGCCAATTCATTCAACCAGTAAATATACAAAATGGATATGATGTCATCTACAACTGATAAATCTAACAAACTGTCATGGGTGTACCACGACAGAGAGGAGCCAGAAGACTGTAACGTATGATTTCTCCTACTCCTGCACTGATTAGAAGCACTTCATCTTCATATTATATGGTGTAAATTTATTTTAGCACTGCAGAGGTTAAGCTGCTCAGTTGAGAGCTCCTGGAAGCTTTCCTGCATTAAGGCTCTTAGCTGTTCACCGTTAGCCACTCCCATCTCCTATATAAACTGGGCCCTGGCTAGCACTCATTGTCAGAGATAGCTTACACTCCCTGACAGAAGTTATGTCGCTTATCCATGTTATGTAAATTAAAGTTTATAACCTGACGTTAAATTCATCCATTGGTTTTATAAATTACTCTATTGAAAGCTGAAACCCTCCCAAATTTGATTTAGGTTAAGAAAATAAATTGGCATTAATGCTGAAATATTGATCATTTAATGAACAGAGAATGGTCAGATTTTGGCAAGACAAAAGTTTTGTCGCCTGGTCATATAATGCACCCAATTCTATTTTACATCCTCACCAGTGCTCAGTAAATGATTGGTTAATTAGTGGGTGTGTATAAAAAGAAACCCAGCACCCCAGACCTTCACTTGAACTGCAACTTGAGCTCTGACAACATGCCAAAAATCCACCCTGTGACCAAAGCCTTGATTATCAAGAGGCTGAAGACCAGATCAACTGCAGAGGTGGCTGGCACCTTTAATGTGTCTCAGCGTCAAGTACAAAGAATTTATAAAAGATTTGAAGAGACTGGAGATGTGTTTGACAAGCCCAGGTCCAGCAGACCCCGCAAGACAACTGCTCAGGAGGAATGTTTGTTGGTTAGAAAATCCAAAGCAAGCCCCTCTTCCACTGCACCAGAGCTCCAACAGGCTTGGTCACCTAAAGTCCCTGTGTCAACTTGAACAGTTTGTAGGATTCTGTCTCGAAATGGCCTCCATGGTCGAATCAGTGCCCAGAAGCCAGCACTAAACAAAAGGCAAATAAAATACCATGTGGCATTTGCAAAGTCCCACAGCCTGCTAAACTGATGGACGCTGGAAAGGTGGATTTCTCTGATGAATCTTCAGTAGAATTACACTACAGCCGCCGCAAATACTGCAGGAAACCTACTGGAGCCCGTATGGATCCAAAATACACCCAGAAAACAGTTAAATTTGGTGGTGGAAAGATCATGGTCTGGGGTTACATTTAGTATGGGGTGTGCGAAACATTTGCAAGGTGGAAGGCAATATCAATAGCCTAAAATATCAAGAAGTATTAGCTACCTCTTATATTCCAAATCATAAAAGGGGTCAAATTCTGCAGCAGGATGATGCTCCATCTCATACATCCATCTCTACAACAAAGTTCCTCCAGGCAAAAAAGATCAAGGTGCTCAAGGACTGACCAGCCCAGTCACCAGACATGAACATCTTTGAACATGTTTGGGGTAGGATGAAAGAGGAAGCTTGGAAGACAAAACCTAAGAATCTAGATGAACTCTGGGAGGCATGTAAGACTGCATTCTTTGCTATTCCTGATGACTTCATTAACAAATTGTATGAATCATTGTTGAACCGCATGGATGCAGTCCTTCAATCTCATGGAAGTCACACAAAATATTAAATATGACTCTAATAGCATCACAACGTCATTCACCAATGTTATGCAACATATATTTGTATTTTAAGATAATTATTTGTTTGAATATCACATTACTTTCTGTGGGCGACAAAACTTTTGTCTTGCCAAAATCTGACCATTCTGTGTCCATTAAATAATCAATATTTCAGCATTGATGCCAATTTATTTTCTTAACCTAAACCAAATTTGGGAGGGTTTCAGCTTTCAAAATAGTAATTTATAAAACCAATGGATGAATTTAACGTCAGGTTATAAGCTTTGATTTACATAACATGGATAAGCGACATAACTTCTGTCAGGGAGTGTATGCTGCATGGCTGGTGGTTGTTGGTTATTGGAGTAGGTGTTTGGTGTACTTATCTAAGACTGTTGCTAGGTTTTGAGTGTGTGATAATTCCCTTTCTTCTACTTTGGTTTAACCCCATCCTCTGATAATATGTGTATATTTGTATGATTGGTATTTTCCTTTATCCCTGTTCATATTACATGCTGTACCAATAGGTAAGTTCCTGAGGAACAGATGTTTGTGTTCCACCAATGAACATTTTGAGAAACAGGCAGCTGACCTTTGGAGCAGGTTCAGAGCACGGGGGTAGACTCAACGTTGCATTAAACGTGGCTATCACCAGGCTAAAGCATCCAACCGTGGCCTCTTCCTGTCCGGCACCAGGGAGAGAGTTGATGATTCTTATAACATTAGGTTCATTTCTACTCATAATAACCGGTGGGGGACCATTAGGAGTATTCTCAGTAAACATTGGTCAATTTTAAAAGCCGACTCGGTGCTCGGAATAATAACTTAAAGGATTTATTAGTAAAAAGTCATTATGTATCCCAACCATCTTTACTTTTCTACACAGGTAAGCCACGTCAAGGATGTTTTCCTTGCGACTCCTGTGTAGCATGTCGCAATATTGAGTTTCCATGTTTCAGTCATCGGATGGTCAACGGACCTTTAAAATTCGGGAATATATTTCATGCACTAGTGATTTTGTGGTTTATTATTCCACATGTCCATGTGACCTAATATATATAGGCCTTAAGTCCTGTGAATTATGGGTACGTACCAGGGACCATGTGAGAGACAATAAGTCAGCCCTTACTGTTGATGACATAGCGTCTCTTAAAATGATTCCTCGGCATTTCAAGCTGAGACATGCCTGCAACCCCAATTTGTTTAAGGTACGCGGCATTGACCATGTTCATGGTAGTATCGGGGGGGTGATCTTAAACACAGTCTGTCTCAGCTTGAATGTAAATGGATTGTCAGATTGGGAACAATGACCCCTTTAGGTTTGAATGAAAAATTGAGTGTCATTTTCTTACCCATCTTTCTCTTTTCAGCCTTGCGCTCTGTTTCACCTCTAGAGTATTTTATCTTGATTTATGTTTTTAATGTGTGTTTTTATTTTTATTAAGTTTTAGTAGCTGATGATGCTCCTCTATTGGAATGAGGTGTTGTCCCCCCAGTCGTTTGGATCAACGCCATTGACTATTCGCTTGAAATCCACTGCGCCTTGGGCTTGATCGCAATTACACAGGATTTTGAAAGTGGACTGTCTTCCCGCTTCTTTTAAGTATTTGTAAATATACATTTCCTGTGTATTTGTATGATGTAATATTGGTACCAAGTATTTATACACTTGCCCTCTCATTGCCCAAATCCAATATGGCTGCTTTAGCTTTATATACTTACCAGGTTTTCCTGCCTTGTGTTGCGCATGGGGCTGGTGCTTCCTGATGACCTCCATCACAGGATGTGTCCTCACGGAGTGATGCATGGCATTGACGTCATCGGAACACTTGTTCCTGACACGCATCGTGACCGCAACGCCAGACGTGACGGACCGGCACCAGAAGTCCCACCCCCCTGTGCTCATGACACAATGTGCATGGATTGGCTGAGATCCCATCACCGTGAGACATTTAAACTTCACAGACATCATGGAATATACTGCCCTCCGAAGAAGCGAGGTGCGAAACGTGCGTCGGGGGCTCCAGTGTGGCACTTGTGCACCTTCACTATTGGTAAGGGGACTTTTTGAATGCTCTGGCTCGGCCATGCTTAGGGTGTGATGGGGGTTACCTTGCCCTTAACGATGCTTGCATATGCATTTTAGTGTACCGCGGCAAAGATATTATATGCTAGTCACCATTATATTGGTGGTTTCCGGATACACTGTATAGTCTTCTGCTCATCTGCATCTTGACACATTGGTCTAAATGATACAGTGGGTTCAGAAAGTATTCAGACCCCTTTAAATTATTCACTCTTTGTTTCATTGCAGTCATTTCGTAAATGCAAAAAAGTTCATTTTTTTCTCATTAAATGTACACTCTGCACCCCACCTTAACTGAACAAAACCAGAAATGTAGAAATTTTTGCAAATTTATTAAAAAAGAAAAACTGAAATATCATGGTCATAAGTATTCAGACCCTTTGCTCAGTATTGAGTAGAAGCACCCTTTTGAGCTAATACAGCCATGAGTCTTGGGAATGATGCAACATGTTTTTCACACATGGATTTGGGGATCCTCTGCCATTCTTCATTGCAGATCCTCTCCAGTTCCTTCAGGTTGGATGGTGAACGTTGGTGGACAGCCATTTTCAGGTCTCTCCAGAGATGCTCAATTGGGTTTAGGTCAGGGCTTTGACTGGGCCAGTCAAGAATGGTCACAGTTGTTCTAAAGCCACTCCTTTGTTATTTTAGCTGTGTGCTTGGGGTCATTGTCTTGTTGGAAGGTGAACCTTCAGCCAAGTCTGAGGTCCAAAGCACTCTGAAAGACGTTTTCATCCAAGATATCTCTGTACTTGGCCGCATTCATGTTTACTTCAATTGCAACCAGTCATCCTGTCCCTGCAGCTGAAAAACACCCCCATAGTTTGATGCTGTCACCACCATGTTTCACTGTTGGGATTGTATTGGGCAGGTGATGAGCAGTGCCTGGTTTTCTCCACATGTACCGCGTAGAATTATCACCAAAAAGTTCTATCTTCATCTCATCAGACCAGAGAACCTTATTTCTCATAGTCTGGGAGTCCTTCATGTGTTTTTTTTTTAGCAAACTCTAAGCTGACTTTCATATGTCTTGCACTGAGGAGAGGCTTCCTTCAGGCCACTCTGCCATAAACACCCGACTGATGGAGGGCTGCCGTGATAGTTGACATTCTTCCATCTCCCTACTGCATCTGTGGAGTTCAGCCACAGTGATCTTGGGGTTCTTCTTTACCTCTCTCACCAAGGCTCTTCTCCCACGATTGCTCAGATTGGGTGATCCCAAACTTCTTCCATTTAAGGATTATGGAGGCCACTGTGCTCTTAGGAACCTTGAGTACTGCAGAAATTCTTTTGCAACCTTGGCCAGATCTGTGCCTTGCCACAATTCTGTCTCTGAGCTCCTTGGCCAGTTTCTTTGACCTCATGATTCTCAATTGGTATGACATGCACTGTGAGCTGTGAGGTCTTATATAGACAGGTGCGTGCCTTTACAAATCAAGTCCTATCAGTTTAATTAAACACAGCTGGACTCCAATGAAGGAGTAGAACCATCACAAGGAAGATCACAAGGAAATGGACAGCATGTGACATAAATATGAGTGTCTGAGCAAAGGGTCTGAATACTTATGACCATGTGGTATTTCAGTTTTTCTTTTCTTTATAAATTTGCAAAAATTTCTACATTTCTGGTTTTTATCAGTCAAGATGGGGTGCAGGGTGTACATTAATGAGAAAAAAATGAAGTTTTTTGCATTTACCAAATGGCTGCAATGAAGCAAAGAGTGAAAAATTTAAAATAGTCTGAATACTTTCCGAAGCCACTGTATAACTGATCTGCTACCCTATGTCACATCTGTGTCCTTCACCATATAATCTTTAATTGGCTCATTTGTGCTCTCTCACGGTTGTATCGCTGCCCGCCTGATTTTATTACTATTGTTGTAACTTGTGGTAATATTTACTTAATTGTGTCCTAGTTATCTAATTGTTAATAAAGCCTTTTTGTATTTTGATCAAAACTAGGGATTCATTTATGTTACCAAGATTGTCTTGATTATTAGAGATTTAAGCTCCCAATTTTCCTTCTCATGCCATTCATGTTATGTGGAGAGTTTCTCAAGCCATAATTATGGTCTTTTCATTAATTCATGTTTCTAGCTATGTTTGTATTACGGTATACTACAACTCCCCTCATCCCCGGGTGGGGGAAGGGTACAGACTGGGGGTGGAACCAGGAGCTAAGGCAAAGTATGTAGCCTTGGAGTCTTCACCATCACAAGTAATCCAGGGAACAGGGAGAGCTGGGGCACCCATAGCATTAGGGACAGGGAAGGAGCCCCTGGTCCTGGGTCACCCGACAACAGATTCGTGAAACATTATCTTGACTCAGATAATTAACATTGTACAAGGCATTGACCAATGTCAATTAGCTGTCAAATTGCACTGTGATATCTCAATGCTTAAGTTCTCTTAATCCTCTTGAGTGAGTGAGCCTTCTTAGATGATTCAAATACAACTATACTTTCAAATATCGAACATTTTATTGCCTAGATGTTCATAAACAATAGAGTCTACAGTCTTATAGTAAAACTGATAAAGGTAAAATCTAAGTTGAGAATTTTTACAATGAAAGATCAGGCCAGGAGAAAGAAGCAGATTTCTAAGATAAGATAACCAAGCTTCATATTTTCAAGTGTATTGTTGATTTATTACAATTAAAAAGACTACTCTTTAAAGTATAGCGCACTTGTGGCCCTATTCTTGCCATCAAAGATGCTGCAGTCCTCATGTTACCACTCGCCCTAATAAGATCAAAAATGAGGGCCCATCAGGATCCACTATTATCTGACTATGGCACAGTTATAAATATAATAAACTATTTTTACTAAGTAGCCCTTCACATCATAGATTCCAAGTTTCTAATGACATACTGCATACATGCATAGGAACAATCTTACTGTAATGTCCATATTGCAGAAGTCTACTGCCTTTTTTCCACTGTACGATTTCTGTTCTGCCCGTCTCTTATTATGAGTTCAGTGTGCTTGTTCTGCATTAGTGTCTGACTTTGTAGATATAGATTTATCTTTGTCATACTGTGCTCCTGTGTGCCTGTTTGCATGGCTGTCAAATTGTATTCGCTTAAAAGAAATGTTATTGTATCTTTTTATATAGAGCAATGCTTAAGAATAGGGATTCAGAACTTAATACATGCAATGAAAATGCTACTACAGAAAAAGTCATATTTTCTCTACATACAGTATATACACATCCAAATAATATGCAGACCCAAATATACACACTTACAATACTTGTCTCCTAAAGCAACATCTGTATCCATATTACTGCACATTGGGTATGACCGTGGCTGCTCCCGGATGAACACACATTAGTACTAAATCATTTTGTGTTTTCGACATGATGTTTCAACCATATTCAAAGCTAAACCTTGGGGCAAAATGTAAAGTTTCCATGACAACAGAAATTTTACTCTGGTAAAGCGGTGGTCTGTGGATTATTTCGCATATGGAGGGCTTGCCAATATGTAAAAGTCTTACAAAGCATGAATGTTAATTTTCACCATGAAAGAAAGGCAGTACTTTATTTAGATATTTCAATGTGACCATGTTGAGAGAACAATCATATAAGCAATCAACTTATCTGTTGGTTTTAGGGTTCCACTGCTAAACGTCGCCCCACTTTTTATAACCATCCCCAAATTATATGGCAATGTGACATGATGGTGGCGCCTGCGCAGTGGCTTCTATCGCGTTCCAAATTATGCTACTGCACTGGTGGTGCCATTTTGAGGAAGAATTTTTCATTTTTCATTTTTTTCCAAGAAATTTATATCACTAAATAAAATGAATATATGAATATTTCCGTATAGATGCGATCATGCTACAGCGCAGGAGCCATCACCTGCATAATGAATGTAATTTTTTTTCCAAAACAATAAGATATACAGTATGTAAAAAAGGGGACAGGTCACTGAGAGATCAGTGACCAGTCAGAAGCCATATTGATGAATATGTAAACAGAGCATCATATAAAGCCCCACCCACAGGCCACCCCGAAGGACGAGCATATCATTAACTGAAAACTATAAAGATTAAACAAGAACCACAAAACGGATTTAGATACAGATCCAGAACCAACAAAAAATAAAACAAAAACAGATAGTCCCGTGTCAACTACTTTGAACTCATACATGTATGATATCCATGCACAAGTATTCACATTAGGACAGAGATTTTTTGTGCTTGCCAAAGCCATCCATAACATAAATTGGAATAACTAGAGTGTTTGGCATGACAGGGGTTTGGAAATTGTGACTCAAGTAGCTTCTGTTTTCACTTCAGATTCAACAGCTTAAAGAAGCACTCCCATCAAAGTTTTTATCTCCTTAATATATTGCAGTCACCATATTATATAGAATTCTTCTCTTTTCTCTATGTAGAAATAGGAAGTCTCTTTTCCCTGCAAAAATCATTCCTTTCTTCAACTCCTGTCCTGACCCGCTGCTTCACTCCTCCCCCTGCCAGGGACTTTGCAGTGATGACTCTTAGGCCGGGGTCACACTGGCGACAGAATCGGACGACTGC
>VIAB01002776.1:52294-67015 GCA_009801035.1 Oophaga pumilio | reverse complement strand
ACATACACACATACATACATTCAGCTTTATATATTAGATATCTCGTTTGTTTAGTGGTTGCACTATTGGCATCATAAATATTGTTTTTTTTTGCATTTGCACATGTGATTTTATGTTTATACACGTGTATTATTTGGGGTTAGCAGTGATTTTGTCTGCAGTATTTACCTCCTGGTTTATTAATGTGAGCCTGTTTCATCTGGGTTATTTATTGGATGTCCTTGGTGTTTTAATATTGGTCATTTTAATATTATGTTCGTGCACAATTGCTGAATAGAGATTATTTTTTTATTGCATGTATTGCACTTTTTTTTATTTTATTTTTATTTCTTTGTTCCACCAGTCTGGTTTGTTACTTCCCCTATCCATATCCGGTGCACCGCGTTCTTTTATATCCCTCCTCCCCTTGCCTGGGACTTTTGCAGCGACTCATGGCTCATGCAGGGAAAATTGACATCCCGTTTGTGTATAAAGCTTAAAAGGATTCACCAAGTTAGTTTTTAATCACGTGATGTCACAGACCTAATGGAAGAGAGAAGAATTAGCTGAATAGATGAGCAAAATGAGCAATTGTAAGTACACAGTGCTATATAATATGATGATTGCAGTATATCCGTATATTAAAGGGAACCTGTCACCTCGTTTTACCACAGCCTTTCGGGGCTTATCTACAGCATTCTCTTTTTCTTATCTTTCAGGTCGCATGTTAATTCTCGGCACTGCCGCCAGCACTCAGGAGTGGAGCTTGAGGCCTCATAGCAATACATGGAGCCGCAAGCTCCGCTCCCCAGGCTGGCGGCAGTACCAGGAATTAACATGCAAGACTCGGCCCTATTCCTCGCATGTGTGATCCCGGCCTAAGGCCAGTCTCACACGTCCAGATATTTCCGGTACGTGCAGAAACGGTCCCGGAGCTATCCGTGTCCGTGTGTGCACGTAGGCCATACATATGTCATCCGTGTGCTGTCCGTGTTTATCATCCATGTGCTGTCCGTGTGCTGTCCGTGCTAATACGTATCACACACAAAGGTTTTTAGCTCCATATGAGGGGTTAAGACATTAATTAAAGGCTTGGAACATGTGAAGGTGTGATCAATTAGTGATTATGTGTTAAAACAGTTCCTAAAAAGTTTTTGCCGATGACATATCATCTTTGGGGTGTGTGTTAGGACTCCTTTGGTGTCACAAATATGTATAGTGACAATGAGGCGTTGTTGTGGTTGACATGGCTTGTGTCACATCGGTTTGAGGTTCGTCACCATATGCTTGATGAGGAATCACGGCTGCAAAAGAGGCTATGGGTTTACCCTCTAATCTTGCTACGTGGGGCATATGGTAATTTTTCTAAATTGTACAATGAACTTCGCAGATACCCGATGAAGTTTGTTGCTTTTTGTCGTCTTTCCATTCCCGGCTTTGACAATATACTTCATGTTTTGTGGCCTTACCTTCTCAGACAAGACACCTGCATGCAACTAAGCATTTCTCCTGAGGAGCGTTTGCTAGTAACCGTGAGGTAATTTTTTTGTGCTAAGCATGATAATGTGACCAATAAATTGCAAACCATCGTTGTGGGTTAAGTGGTTAAATGTCTAGTGAGTAATGTTCCATTTCCCTAGGTTATACAATGACCATAATAGTAACTGCAAAACATGTATTACTTTACCATTGCCATAGAAATAAAGGCAAACATACAGTTTGTATATCTATTCTTACTAACAATCAAATAGTATGGGTCACAACTAAACTATTTACATGGCCACTTTGTGAGAATTCCATTATAACTGACACCTGTGTGTAGCATTAATGGGTGTGGGTTATATTGCACAAAACATATATTTTATATAGATGTGTGCTGTATTACCTTCACTATGTATAAATAGTTTGATTTATCAACATAATCTACAATTGATGGTGAATGTTACACATCCCAAAAATGTTTTTTGTTAACAGATTCCTGGCTACTGGTCACTCATATTCTTCCCTCCATTTTGAGTTCCTCCTTGGCACGTCAACCATATCGGGGATTGTGCACTAAACCTGTTATCTGATTTGGGATAAGCTAAAGAGCCGCCCCTTGCCTTAGCCAACCACACAAGACTGGTTGAGGATTGCCCAGGGTTTCATGGAAGACACTGAGTTCCCAAACTGCATTGGTGCCCTGGATGGAAAACACATTAGTGTCAAGAAGCCGCCAAACTCGGGTTCTCATTTTTTTAATTACTAAAAAAAATTTTCGGTTGTGCTGCTAGCTGTAGCTGACAGCAACTACTGTTTTGTTCTTGCTGACATTGGGGCATATGGGAGTGCCTCTGATGCTCGCATCTTTAGAGCTTCCAGATTAGCTAGGCGACTTGCTGACACTAATTTAAATCTCCCATAACCATGTGTGTTTCCTGGTGCCTCAGGCCCACCTGCATCATTTATCATGGTTGCTGATGAGGGCTTTGCGCTCTCAAGGCATGTTCTTCGACCATTTCCACGTCGAGGTTTGGACAATTGGAGAATTTTTAACACTCGACTGATGAAAGCCCGTCGATTGGTTGAGTGTGCTTTTGGAATTTTGACTTCAAGATGGCGTATGTTTGAAACACAACTACAAATGCATCCAGCAAATGTCCAGGCAGTCATAAAGGCTGCCGTTATTTTGCATAATTTCTGCCGACAAGAACCATCCTTGGCTGATGTGGATGATGGGAGAGTGGTTAATGTGGCATTAACAGAGGAAACACAGCATGATCCCCGAGTACCTCACTCTAGGCTTCTAGTGAGAAATATTTTTGCTGATTATTTTTTGACACCAGAGGGTAGTGTGCCATGGCAAATGGAGGACAGCTAATGTTACAGTTACATATGTATTCTGACCCTTTTTTTTGTGTTGCTTTACATACAATTTTTTTTGCCCTCTTAAGGCAAAATTGGTTAGGGACTCACAAGGTGTTAGGAGTTGAGTTCCCGCTTCTGCACAAAGGGAATCTCGAGCCATTCCGGCTGCGGTCTCCCATTCGTCTCCGGCCGCAGTGGACTCTGCTCAGCTTAGACGTCGGTCCCAGCGTCTCGCCCAGTCTAACAGTGTGCAGAGGATTACTGCTGCCTCTCCAGGCTCTGCTATTGTGGCCAGTACTGGTTAGCGGCGAGCAGACGTCTTTAGGACAAAGTCCTTGTTTTCCCCTTCTGAGCATGCCCAGTGTGAGATCTCTCATTGGAGATCAGGGGTCACATGCTCAGGTACTGCAGCAGCTCCTATTGGTCCGCCAGGAAGGTCCTGTGACTACTGGTGTTCTGGAACAGTTTCATTGGTCCTTGTTTCTGGCAGGTCCTGTAGCTGTTACTATGAAAGGGTGGCATGGCTGGGCCGCCATGCGCTAGTATCAATTGCATTATGTGCTTTGCGCCAGTGTGATCATGCACGCATGTGGTTAGGGCTCGGCTGAAATAAGCCCCTAGAATACCGGCACCTCCGGTGAGGAGATTTGAGTGCAAGTGGTTAGGGCTTGGCTGAAATAAGCCCCTAGAATACCGGCTTCTCCGGTGAGGAGATTGCTTGATTGCGTTGCTGTCTGTGTGATCACAGACTGCTATCCGCACAGCAGTTATCTGTGTGTCCCTGTGGTGTTAACGGGACACGGTCTTTTTCTCAGCGGCTCTGTGACGCAACAGGCTCTGCTTTATAACGCTGGTTCAGCGCCCTAGTGTTTTACCTTGCGGCTCACTGAAGCTAAGTGAGTTCGCACCTATTGCCATATAGCACTGTGGCATTCCCGTTAGAGGCTCTGGGGATTAACAAAGTTCGCACTTACTGCCACAGCGCGCTACGGCGTTTATTTTAGCGACTCTGCAGGATAACAGAGTTCGCTACTTTCGCCACGGTGGACCCCGGGCTGCGAACGCACCTCTCTAATATATCTATTAGGTGCGTTCCGCAGACCCTAACACAAGGCAATGAGGACCCTTGATGTGGGTTGCGAGCTGACATTTGATGTGGGTAAGTCCTACATGGTCCTCTGAAAGCCTCATTGCTACCCATAACAAATAACTAATACCTCATTATCATGTGTTTCCTGTGTTGGTGATAAATATACCATGTAGGAAAGTATGTATTTGGTGTGATAATTGTAGAGTAACACAAAATAGATAAGACCCTCACTCACTGAGTGTGTTCTGGAAGGAGAGTGGGTCATCTTGCGATCATGTTGTTCACAGATACAGACCTTGAAGTGTCCAATTTCACTGCCATTTCACAGCGGTAAATATTTCAAACCAGTTGAGGCTATGAGGGGGCGCAGCTTCAGTGACCTGACTGCAAGTCAATGAAGCAGCGTGTGCCACCACCACCTCCTCCTTTCCCATTATGTTTCATCCGTTACAGATTAATATTTGCACCATCCTGGTTGTAAATATTGTATGGGCCAGATATGGGTTATTTTGTGGGACCTAACGGTAGACAGGTATGGTATATTGCATATTTGTTTTGGAACTTTTTGATTTCCCTCATATCTATTGTTTATTGTAAAAATTACATAGACTTTGCCAAAGAAACAAGACATATTAACACTTAACCAATGTGTTTTATTTTTCTTACAACAAATATATTCATCTGAGATGGTGTAGCAAAAGTAAAGGAATTTTTTACACAACATAATGAAGCTAACCTACTTATTTAGGTTAGTCATAAATCCAAAAAGTCACCATGGCTGGAGAAAGATTCATCCGTTGTAATTTCAGCGCTTACACGTTCGGGGCTGGAGGACTGTGTGCCCATTTGTCCTGTAGGCATTGTGGGCTGGCGTGTGCTTGTTTGACGAGGTTCATTTTGCAAAAGTGATGCTGTAACAGATGTAGAGGGGGGATAAGGTTGTGTTGGTAAAACTCATCCAAAAATGTTTTGGAAACACTTTGTGTCTGAGGTAAATTAGGTTCTGACTCAACAATCTGGCTCAGATATGATTGGGAACTTCTATAGGTCTCATCTCTTGGCCTACGGTTAGGCGGAACAAATTGGGTCACCACAGGTGTATGGTGCCTTGATGGCAGATTGTAGGGTTGTGACATAGCAAAATTACCACCACTGCTATCACCAACAGACATGCTAGAGGACATTGTTTCAGAATTTTGGCTGTAGGTGGTGTTGGATCAGACATTTGCAAATAGTGCTGGCTACTAGCATGACCATGAGGTAGAGAGGCAGTGTCAGGCATTTGGCCATATTGCTGGCTACTAGCACGACAATGAGGCAGTGAGGCAGGGTCAGGCATTTGGCCATATTGCTGGCTACTAGCACGACCATGGGGCAGTGAGGCAGGGTCAGGCATTTGCACATAATCATTGGTGTAGCAACGGGCAGGAGGAAACCAAACAGGAGCATACATTTGGGGATAAGGATGTCTGAAGGCAGGAGGTGGAAGCATGGCCGAGGATGCAGCCATTTGCTGTGATTGTTGTGTGTGTGGGCCAGGGTTGGGCCCTGAAGATTGTGTACCTACATTTTGTGCATGTGTTATGTTGGTAGCAGATGGCATCTGAATTGGATGCTGTGCAGCTCGCTATTGTTCAATGGGCCCTAGCACCGGGTTTGGGTCCTGCTCTCCTTGGCTTGTTGCAATGAGGGTCAATATTGCAGCCCGTACCCGTTCCTGCCGTTCATCTAGAACTTTGGCTAGGCAAGGAGAGAGGGAGCGACAAAACCGATCTGTAGAATTTTCAGGTATCATGGAATTTAGTATGGATAAAACTCAAGCATCAATGAGCTCGGGAAGCAAATGTGGCTCTTCCTGTCGCCTGTTTCATCTATCTCTGAGAGTTTGTGTAAGATACCGAGGTAGATTGGCTGTTGATGCTGGCTGTGGTGCTGGGGCTGCTGCTTGGGATGTTGTTGGGGCGGTTGTTTGGGTGCTTCCAGTCCCAGCATCAGTGGAGGTTTGAGCTGCATCAGACACCTGTTCATCAGGCTGTGTTGCTGTAGTTGGCTCTGTTGGGGCTTCAGTCTCCGATGCAGACGTACATGGCACAGATCTAGCTGTTGTTGGCGATTCATCAGAATCTTCAAGGTTATCATCAGTCCTATGATAAATAAAATTGTGGCATAAACTGTTACATTCATCATAAGTAATCCAA
This sequence comes from Oophaga pumilio, assembly GCA_009801035.1. Lineage (NCBI taxonomy): Eukaryota > Metazoa > Chordata > Amphibia > Anura > Dendrobatidae > Oophaga > Oophaga pumilio. The sequence continues at coordinate 60,901 of VIAB01002776.1, read as the reverse complement.
AATCTTACAAAAAGAGCAATTTTTTTCCGACAAATGAAGCTAGGTCTCCAACATGTGTTTTTTTGGTAACTGCACATATAAACATGAGTATTAATTAAAACAGGTTTCCCCAACTCCAGTCCTGAAGGGCCGCCAACAGGTCATGTTTTCAGGATTTACTTACTATTGGCCAGGTGATAATTGCATCACCTGTGCAATATAAAGGAAATCCTGAAAACATGACCTGATGGTGGGCCTTCAGGACTGGAGTTGGGGAAACCTGATTTCAAAGACAAATGGACTTATGAAATATATGTATTGATCACAGATGTTATTTAATTTTGCCTAATTATTAATATTAGGAAATATTGGTAAATACAGTGTACATAGTTTAAGATGTTGGTCAAATCATACAGAGTGCAACTTATGGATTTAGCTCCAGGATTGGGCGAAGAAAGGCTAAATTTCTGTAGAACACATATTGACGCTTTTTGGAAGCACCTGATGCGGAGGGGATTAAATTCCCACCTAAACTGGTCCCTCGCTGAGCGCCATCGGCGTTTCACCAAATCAACTGTTGGGAAAGTGTAAAAACAACGAGTCACATTCCTGCAAACAGTAAAATATTAATTAAAAAACAACACAATGTGTTCAGCTATGTTAAATTTAAAAACGACTTATTTGATTTTGATATATTTAAACAGTTGGTTATGCCTTGCCATTGACACTAAGAAGTGTGTGAGCACTTGGCGCCATGGTGTCATTACACAAATTAAGTATTGTCCACCATGAGAACTGTAAAGTGTTTGAACAAACACAGCCTTTAGGAATTTGGCTGGCTCTAACAACACAAACATTACCACAATTACCAATGAGCATGAGCCACATGTAAGGGCTTGTGTGACTAATTTTGTATGATGGCATTAATGAAGTCTAAACTTTGGATTTTACACAGTCACACACAAACTGTTGTGTGGGCAGCAACAAAGTTTTAAAGCAAACACTCCAAGGGGCTAATAATTTTGCATTTTTGTGTATATATGACTAAGAATAGCAGGCAGCAAATGATTAGCCTTACATGTATAAAAAGTTAATGTTCAAAAACTTTGTTTTTAACAATGTCTCAGAAACTTTAAATGCAAAACTTTTCACATATATTACACCACTCAAATAACACATATACAAATATTCAAACATAGTTAAGCCTAAGACCAAGTAATGTGAGACATCTGTAGAGATATGCTTGAGAATACAGTACACAGTGTAAAATATGAGGTAACACATTTTGGTATGCCAGGGAAGTGTGGCCAAAAAATGCAGTTTGTGCACATGCCAGACAAGCAGCCCTTGAGTTAGCCAGCTATTATTTTGTGTGTGAAAAAGCTAAATACTTTATAGATCTTTTTCTGAAATTAAAATACACACCAGAAGTAAAATGCTGCCACAGACACACACTGCATTTTTTCCCCATTTCTAACAAGCATGGTTCATGAGTAATTATTATGTTAAACACAGGGAACATACTGTAAACTACTAAGAATATTGTAAAGTCTATATGAGAAGGTGCTTGTAAATCCAAAGCTTAATAAGACATCAGACTAATCTTTAGGATGGTAAGACAAGTGCCATGACATATATAAAGCACAATGTGAAGTAGTTTCATATGTTAATATTAATTCCATCTCACATTAAAAAAGTAACATCTATGGGGTCACTTACCAAACTTTGCCTGCTTTGCTGGTGAATATGAGGACCAACCAGGTCTGGGGTACAGCTGCTCAGCTACAGCGAACCACGTTCAATGGCCAGCCTGTCATGGTATCCTTCAGATCGTGTGTCCCAAAGCTCTGGATGTTGCTCCACCATACTTATTAGTCGCTCTGTGTCCACACGGGGGGCCATAAAATGGTCCAAAGTCACCAGAGTTGAAAGATGCCAGCACTCTGATAAGCTGGCAACTTCACCTCAGAGCCTAAAATGCTGTGTAGACTCCTGGGAAACTTGGCGCCAAACAATGTCTAGACACCTGCCTGGTATTGATACAATTGCTTAGAATCTTATCCCTATAAGTTTGAAAATGTACACGGATTGCACACGGATGTGATCCGTGTGCGGTACGTGTTTACACGCACCCATTGACTTTAATGGCTCCGTGTGATCCGTGCGCTCCCACAAACACTGACATGTCTCCGTGTTTTCCACACAGACACACGGTCCGTGAAAACATGTGCAGAGACACATTGATTTTAATGTGTCTATGTGTGTCAGTGTCTCCGGTACATGAGGAAACTGTCACTAAACGTACCGGAGCCACTGACGTGTGAAGCCGGCCTAAGATGTAGTGCAAGGATTAAGTAGTAGATTGAATGTAATATGGCGCTCAGACTTGTCAGGTGCCGTGTAGAAGAATGGGTCAGCAGCACAATGGAGCGCGTGTGATATTTCTTTCTTACAAATGTCTGCTGTTATAATAGCAGATATATTCAGAAGAATCTCTAGTTTTCAGATTTTAGATTCAGGACAGGTTGTCAGACTATGATTATTAAAACAAAATTCATTTGTGGCATTGTAGGAGACCCTCTGTGCACAGCAGAAGAAGAAAATAAATGATAAAATAATGCACATAATATTCCAATTTCTGTCATTCAATGTGAATCAGACACATCTATATTTACCACAGAAGAAATTGCATTACACATATTGCTTTGACTCTTTCTGCACACTTTGGCTTGATGAATCATCTTAGACAAGCTTCCCAAATCATAGCCAACTCATGTACTGGGAAATTATGAAGTCCAGACAGAAAAAAAACAAAGGCCCCGATTCATCAAGACTGGTGTTGTTCAGGTCTATCTTGATGGGGGGGTGTTAGAGTCAGAGGCGTCCGATTCATTAAAACAAGCATGAATTAGGCATGTACCGCTCCACAGATCTTAAGCCAGTCAGAGCAAGATTTGTGGCCTAAGGCATGCCACAACAAGTCCTGAATTTGACAAGCGGGAATTGCCACACCCTGTTGAATCTCAGCTCCACCCATGTAGCAAAACTTTTGTGCAGTTTCAAAATATTCTACAACATTTCAAAGTGTTTTACGCTTAATAAACTTTAATTGAGGCCATGATGTTTAACAAAACTTCAACCACACTGGCCATTGTTTTTTTTTAACTCATACATAACAGATAACAGAAATGTTATCAGCAGAGGCAGGATTACATTGACAGATAACACCTCTATGCACAGCTAATAAGGAATTCACCAATCCATGTCACAGCGGACCATTCTTCCCTTCCATCCTCAGTGAGTTTTGCACAGGCTCTTTAGACATTTCAATACAAAGGATTGGGTGACTTCCACAATCGTGGCCATGTAGAGGTTTTATTCCCTGAAACAAAGGGAAGTAGGATTCTACAAAAAAAAGCCTCAATGGCTGAAAAGAGTTTTTAATTATTTTTTGTACAAATTCTGCCATGTAAAAAAAAATAATAAGTAAATGAAACATTTGAAAAACACAACCCCCCCCCAAAAAAAAACAAAAATCTAATTTAATCAGTATGTCATTTTCTGATGATAGCATTCAATTATATAGTTGTTGTACAGCCCTCTAGGAGTATGAACGTTTTGTGCCAAAAACTGAAAAAAAACCACAACATAAAATGATATATATATATCATTTTGTGTTGGCAATACACCCATGCCCATGTCTAATGTAAAACTCAGATTGTCTACATTTGTACATGTTAGTTGTCATGTATTACACATGATGTTAACATCTTGTTGCTATAATGTTAATACTTTTTCAGTTGGTCTAGACTGCCACTATAGTCCATCCATAGTCCAAGGATACATTAACACAAATATCAACGACTAAAGAAACAGAAATCGCATAATCATTGGAACGATAATAAAAATAATGGTGGCTTCATTTTATTTGCCTGCCTTGTTGACCTTTAAGGCTAAGTTTACATTAGGCATTTTTTGCAGCATTTTTTTTTTTTTTATGTTAATTTTCAGCTGCGTTTTACAGTACCAGCAAAGCCCATGAGATTTCAGAAATCTAATGCACACACTGTTTTTTTGTCATCAGTATTTTGTGCTTTGCATGTTCTTTTGGATATAGAGCATACCACTTTCAGCGTTTTCACCCAGTAACTTGAATGGGTGGTGAATAAACACTGAAAAGAAAAAGCACCAAAAACTCAGGTTTTGCTACGTTTTTTTGTGCCAAAACCTGATTCTATGGAATAGGACTTTTATCATGCCCAAACTGCCGTAAAAAATGCAGAAAAAAATGCGAGGAAAACAAGCAAAACAGTGAAAAAAAACGCCTCGTGTGAGCTTGCTCAGAAAATGCTCAAAAGTAGGAATGAGAGTTTTATTTAAAAATATATTCCAAAAGAACTGGGATTCCCACTAAGGGTAAGTTCACAAGAGGCATTTTTTTCCTGCAGCAAAACTTGATCTCTTGGTAGGAAAGAAGCTGCAGAAAAAAGCATGTTTTCCTTGTTTTTTCTTGTGTTTTTACTGTGGTTTTGGCATGCTAGATTTGTCTCACAAAAAACGCTGCAAAACATGACACCTGCGTACCTTGGTGAAAAAAGTGACATGCCCCATGTCCAAAAAAACCTTGCAAAGCACAAAATCCTGATGACAAAAAAAAAACAATGTGTGTGCATGAGATTTCTGAAATCTAAGGCTTTGCTGGTACTGTAAAACGCAACTAAAAATTAGCATAAAAAAGCAGCAAAAACGCCCAGTGTGAACTTAGCCTAAAAGACGCTTGTACTCCAAAAACAACCCACAGCACTAAACAGCCTATCATCAATTCGTTTGCAGATCGGCGATCAATTAAAAGCTTGTTTCCAATGAACAGACTGATACAACTAGGTGAATGACCCTGTAGGCCATTCAGTGTGCATAGATTGAGGCTATGTGCACACGTTCGGGAATTGCCACAGAAATTTCCGCGGCAATCCCGCACCTCTCTGCCGCAGGAAATACGCATTTTATAGGTATGCGTATTTCCGCTAAAAACTAGCATTTTACAAGCGTAATTAGCTTGCAGAATGCTAGCGTTTTCCTAGCGATCTGTAGCATCGCTTGGAAAACTGATTGACAGGTTGGTCACATGAGTCAAACAACGTGTTTGACAAGTGTGAGCAACTTTTTACTATTGATGCCGCCTATGCCGCATCAATAGTAAAAAGATCTAATGTTAAAAATAATAAAAAAAATAATAAATCGTGATATTCTCACCTTCCGGCGTCCCCCGCAGCCTTCCTGGTTCTCACGATGCTCCCGGCAACTCCCGTTCCCAGTGATGCCTAGCGACAATGACCCCAGATGACGTAGCATTACGCGAGACCGCTACGTCATCTGGGGTGATTCTCGCAATGCATTACTGGGAACGGGAGTTGCCGGGAGCGTCGCTGAGAGGCGGGAAGGCTGCGAGGGCCGCCGGAAGGTGAGAATATCACAATTTATTATCTTAATTATTGTTTTACCAGGGATATGGTACCCAGGGCCTGGAGGACAGTCTCCTCTCCTCCAGACCCTGGATACCATTCGCACATGAACCGCTCACTTTGTGCATGGTGGGCATAGCCACATGCGGAAAGTAAGCAGTTCAATACATTTCTATGGCGGTTGAATCGCCGCGATTCCGGAAAAAGAATAAACATGCTGCGTTTTTTTCCGAGATGCGTTTTTTTCGCGGAAAAAACGCAGCATGTGCACAAAAATTGCGGAATGCATTCTATTAATAGAATGCCTAATGCATGCGTTTTTTTCAGAGTTTTTGCAGCGGAAAACTGCCGCAAAAACGCTAAAAAACGTGAAAAATCCTCAACGTGTGCACATAGCCTGACAGTCTCAGCAGTGAAAGTTCTGTTTACAAAGCATGATGCGCTGCCGAAAATGAGGTTTTGTGCAGTGCAAAAAGGTATTTCACTCAATGAATTTTTTGCTTTCATCGACTATTCAACTACCCATTTATCGTGAAAATCATTCCTAGGATTGCCCATTCATGATAATCTGTTTGTAAAATCACTTTAAGGACATGCAGTGTCAGATCACTTGAAATGCATGTGGCTTCTGTAAAAAAAAAAAAAAAAGTCTCAGTCAAAAATAAAAACAAAAACAAAAAAAAAAAAAAAAAAAAAACATCTGTCATTACAATTTGAGTTTCTTTTTGTGTGTAGCTTTACACCTCAGTTACAGGCAACAGAGATTTAAAGCTATTGCAGGGAAAGCCAAGTTCTCCGTTGCCCTTGAAGCCCCCAAAATAATTATTTACTGTTGCCTGTAAATGAGATGCATGAAATTTAATTTCCCAGTGGCTTCTCAGATTTAGCTAAAGGTTTCCCTTGTTTGCAGTGGCTGACACTATTGGCAAAGATATGAAGTCATTACAGGTAAACCTTTGAACACAAGGACTGACCAGAATAAAGCAAGAGGCAAGAGTAGATCTACGCATGTTCTTCATGCTTAGGTTTATGGTCACGTGTTTCATCACCCACCTCACTGCAGGTCACAAAACAGAGAAGATCCCAGATGACATCAGTTCTGTTCTATACTTTGAAATTAAGAGATAGGAATATCATCATTGGTCTATCATCACGTTACTTGCTTTTCCCAGTCTCACCATCACCTAACCAAGTTTTCGTTCCTCCATGTTAGGCTATGGTTCCACGGTCCGGAACCATAGCGCTTTGGACGGAGTGGAAATACCGCTCCGTCTAAGCCCCGCCCCCTTTCTGACGCGCGCTCTTTCCGGAGGGGTTCAGGACACCTCCGGAACACCTCCGGAAAGAGCGCAGGGCTACATAGCCCTGTGTTAAATTCTGTTGCGGCGACGCACCGTCGCCGCAACACGCGAGGACATGCTGCGGTCTGAAAAGACGCGCCGCATGTCCGTTTACGCAGGTCTCCCGCCTGCGTGTTGTTACGCATAGTGGAGACGGGATTTCTTGAAATCCCCTCCACTATGCTGTAACATCTGGACGCTGCGTGTTTGGCGCTGCGCCAGCGCACAGCGCCAAACACGCAGCGTTTCCTGATCGTGGAAACTCACCCTGAGTGACTAGAAACTTGGTGCACACCTCTGATGTCCTGCTATGAGAGGGTTTAATTGATATTATTTCCAGCTCATTGCCAAGGAGACAAACCAATGAAGCCTGTCCCAGTAGTTACATTCCAGGCTGAGGAGTTAACTCATAAGTTCCTAGCTACCTATCTCTATTAATATCTATACAGAACTTAGACAGCTGCTCACCTCTCCCTCCCTGTCACCTCATGATCTGGAGCTGCAGTTATTATTCCTGCAAAAATCACAAGCTATGTGCTGAGCTTTACGTTTGTTCTATGGAAGTTGTTCTGCCCATTCATGAGCAAGATAAATATTCCAGTTACTGATATTAATTGCAACCTGTATCATGCTGTTGTTTCTGTGATGTGCCAGTACTGATACACTGTTTATTCTTTGTAGTTTTTACCGGTTATCGTTCACATAGATCAAGTTCACATCATCACCTCAATAAATATGGACTTAAGAATCCATACAGTCTTTTAACTGGGTGTGAGGCAGTGACCGGTGTCATATGCGAGGGTCGCTATGTATCCCCCAGGATGAGGACGGAGTCGTATTAGGCCCACTGGAGTGCCTTGTGTTCACAGCAGGACACCTGTGAGTCACAAGGCAGAGATAAAAGTGAGCATGGACCTGGTTAGGTTATTTGGCCAAGGCATTATTCAATAAAAACCAGGAATGGGTTTTTATTTTTGGAGCGATCTACAGGATGGTAGTGGACGAGGGTTAAGCGGTATGCTGAAATCCATACAGCATCATACGTGGAGGAAGGCAGAGCAGAAGTTTAGAAATAACTGTATAGACTTTGGTAGAAGCACATGAGTAAGTATCACAGTAGCAGATTCAGGTCTGTAGAAGGACAATGCTGCTCAACCATAACTGTCACTCAAGGAGGAGTGCCCATCCCCAGTAACAAGGAAGTAGAGCATATGGGGAGCTGCACACTTCTGAAGACACATTTTAAGGTCACATTCAGTATTTGATTCAGTATTTTACATCATTTGTTTTCCAAAATTTTTATTAACATTTTATTTTAACAGTCAACAAATTAACTTTATCAAAGCATACTGACATTTTCGCCTTACATCTGTTCTCCAAGATGATTTGTGAAGAGGGGAAATGGGAAAGGTCTTTGGGAAAAGGGGTAATAGAAGAGTAAAGGGAATGGGTTGAGGGTAGAGAACTCAGAATAAATAACTTTACATATTCTAGGCAACACATATTAAACAAGTGAATAAAAAAAAATTGAATAAAGTATCCTGAGGCACCTGAAACCCGTAAAAAGGATTAGGGTTATGTTTAGGGTTTGGGAAATATTGAATTCCAGTGGTTCCATTTCTTCTCATATCTATTAATGCAGCCGTTGATCCTAGCGAATTTGAGGTCCAAAGAGTTATAGATGTGAAGTCTATCGACAACGTCAGCAATTTGTGGGTTACATCAGCATTTGTAAGCCAAAACCAGGAGTGAAACAGTCAGAGGAGAAGTATAAATGAAACATTATCACTCACTCCTGGTTTTGGCTTACAAATACTGATGTAAAA
>VIAB01002776.1:21280-35388 GCA_009801035.1 Oophaga pumilio | reverse complement strand
GATTCTGGAAGATCGATTTCACACAGGACAGGATCCTATCTAGCGAACAGACAAGTTTGCTTGCAGCACTAGCAGGAGCGGCTTCTCTGCACTGTGACATTGAAAAAATGGCACCAGCAGAACAAGATATCCGCATTTTATTTGGCCAGGGTCAGGACGTCGTGGATGGGTTCTGTGCCCTGATTGACTGACGCAGCGCCTCTGACCTAGACACACCCCTCTTCTCATCAAACACGTCCCCCCTCTCATCATACAGCACCACTATCCTAGCCAAAGTAATAACAAAAGCATTAGTGGAAACGCAATGATTTACCGAACTGTGTCGGAATTTTGCCGACTGAGTAAAAATGCTCGTGAAACTGATCTCCAATACGAATGTGCTATTTTCATGCCAAGTTTGAGCTTGGAGAACATTTTCCAAACAAGTTTGCTCATCTCTAATAATGACCCTCGGGTCTCCAAGCTATGGAAAGCTTCTGAGACCAAGCTCAAAGCTTTCAGTATAAATTTAATGAACTGCAAAGTAAAAAAACAAAAAATTGAAAGTCCTATAAAAGGACATAGTGTAAAATACTATTTTGTATAAAAAAAAGATCTCTTACATATTTTACAGTTTACTTTTTTACTAATAAACACACATTTTTATGTAAAAATAAAAAGGAAACAAACTGAAAAAGTACACATATTTTATATCACCGCGTCCGGAACAGCCTGATCTATAGAAGGTGTCACACTAGTTAACCCCTTCAGTGAACGCAAAAAAAAAAGACAAATATAAATAAAAATTGTACCACTGAAAATGTCATAGTTTCTCAAAAAACAAGCTGCAATACAGCTCCATCAGCGGAAAAATAAAAAATGTATAGCTCTCAGAATAAAGCGATGCAAAAAGTTATTTTTTCTACATAAGTTTTTGAGCAAAAGCGCCAAAACATAAGAAAATAATATAAATGTGGTATCACTGTAATCGTACAGAACCAAAGAATAAAAGCTGCCTCATCAGTTTTACCACACGGTGAATGGAAAAAAAAAACAGTTCCTGAATTGCTGTTTTTTGTTCATTCTGCCTCCACAAAAATTGTAATAGAAAGCAATCAAAAAACGTCATTTGACCGAAAATAGTACTAATGAAAATGTCAACTCATCCCACAAAAAACAAGCTGTCACATGACTGTTAGTCAAAATATGGAAAAAATTACAGCTCTCAAAATATTGATATGCAAAAACTATTTTTTGCAATAAAAAAAGAAGCTTTTTAGTGTGCAAAAGCAGCCAAACATAAAAACCTCATATAACTCTGGTATCACCCCAAACCGAAGAATAAAGTTGACTAGTTACTTATGCCGCATGCGGAACGGCATCAAAAAATTAATAAACCAATTCTTCATCTGCTTTTGATTTGTTCATTCTGCCTCCTCAAGACTGTAGTAAAGCTCAGCTCACATTTATCCTTCGCTCTACACTGAGCACTTACATCTCTGAAATATGGGATTGAGACGAAACCCCCGATGGAAGATTCCCTATAATGAGGCAGATGGAGGCACTGTGGACGCAGTCTGGCCTATGATCCGACAATATCCATCTTCTTAGGTGTGCATAAAAGCGTGGTCCGCCACAGTTTTGTGCACTTTTAAAAAAGAAGGATTCCGCTGAACAGAGGCCAGACGAAGTCCAGAGTAACTCTGCTGCTTCACTATAGTGAATAGATCCCTTGGGGGTTTCATCTGAATTATGCCACTCAGAAATGTAAATGTAAACCCCAAAGTAAGTGCTCAGCGTAGAGCGAGATCTAAAATGTTATGCAAAATGTTCTCAATAAAAGCTTCAACTCAATTCACAAAAAAAGCAAGTCCCTACTCAGGTCCGTCATCTGTTAATGGAAAAATAGGAGCTTCCATGTTACTGGTAGCACAAAGGCTGTGGAAAAGTGAAATAGTTCCTCGCCCCCAAAAAGAAATTCAGATAATCCAAATTCCCCCTCCCTTCTGAGCCCCAGTGTGCATAATCCAAACTTAGCTTTCAGATTCTTGGCAGGGGTAGAATTTCCAAAATGGGGTCACTTGCTCTTCTAGCACTTAGAGGCTCTGTATATGGAGTCCGCAAACGGTTCTAAGCAAATTTGCGCTCCCGTGTCTTGCTGTGTGGCTAAGGAGTACTGTACAGCCAAACATGGGATATTTCTACATTCAGCCGAAATTGAAGGACACATTTAGTTATTTATACCCATCTTCCCTTGTGAAAATGTAAAATCTTGGGCCAAAACAAAACTTTTGTGGTAAAAATGTAATTATTTCTTCAATGCTCAATGGTATAAAATTCTGTGACACACCTGTGGTGTCAATATGATCACTGCGACCCTAGAAGAATTCAGTGAGCGGTTCAGTTTGTAAAATGGGGTCACTTATTAGGGATTCTGTTGTTCTGGCACCTCAAGGGCTGTCCCAGTGAGTTATGGCACGCTCAAACCAGAACAGTAAAATCTGCGCAATATTATGGCACTCCTTCCCTTCCAAGTTTTGCACTGTGCCTCAAAAGTAGTTCCTGATTATATGCAGGGTATTGATGCCCTCAGGAGAAATTGCACAACAAATTTTTTGGTCCATTTTCTCCTGTTACCCTTGTGAAAATAAAAATTTTGGGGCTAAAAGATCATTTTTGTGGAAAAAAATGTATTTTTTTTATTTTCATCTCTTAGTTATAATTTTATATGAAGCACCTGGGGGTTCAAGGTACTCACCACACATCTAAATAGGTTCCTCGAGTAGCCTAGTTTCCAAACTATGGTCTCTTGTGGGGGAGAAGGGGTTTTTCTCTATTTAGGCACATCAGGGATTCTCCAAACCTGACATGGTGTCCGCTTTCGATTCCAGCCAATTTTGCGTTAAAGTCAAGTGATGCCAGTTTCCTTCCGAGCCCTGCGCCAAACAGTGGCTTTCCCTCACATATGGGGTATCAGCGTATGCAGGAGAAATTGCACAACAAATAGGGTCCAATTTTTCCTGTAACCCTTGTGAAAATATAAAAAATTGGGTCTAAAATGAAAAATGTGGAAAAAAGCTAAATGTTTATTTTTTCCTTCCACATTGCTTCATTTCCTGGGAAGCACCTGAAGGGTTCATAAACATGAGCAGCATGGTGGCTCAATGGTTAACATCACAGCCTTGCAACGCTGGGGTCCTGGGTTCAAATCCCACCATCTGCACAGAGTTTGTATGTTCTAACTATGTTTGCGTGGGTCTCCGGTTTCCTCCTACACTCCAAAGATAGGGAGACTAGATTGTGAGCTCCAATGCCAATAATGTCTGTAAAGCATTGTGGAATTAATGGTGTTATTTAAGTGACATAAATAAAAACAGGTTTTGAGCACCTGAGGGTTCTAGTTTCACAGTCAGGATTAAAATGTGTAAAATCGAAGTAGCCCTAGGCAAGAAGTAATACTAAAAGATAGACACAATGGATACAATATAGGCATTTTCTATCCACAAAACTTATGAAAGTAGTGCATGTGGCCCTCCTAAAAACACATATGCATTTAAGATGCCCATAGGAATAGACTCAGCTATTGAACTAATGTACATTTACATAAGAAAATACAGTTCTAGTAAAGTTCAGTATATGCCCACTTTTGTTTCTGAATTGTAGCAGTTCATGTTCCAAATTTTGTTCTGTAACTCACTTGTGTTCTCTTTTGTTCAATATCTTTTTCTAAGCCAAAGAATTAACTCATTTTTGCTGTATTTGGAATTATATTGAAATACGGAAATAGGGGAAAAAAATGTACACACAAATCACCTAAGGAAAAATAGAAGATGCATTCTTAAATTAAAAAATAATGACTTCTACCAGTATGCATAGAAATTAGTTGGAACAAGCTGTGTACTGACTTTTATTAATGTAACTTAAAATAAAAAATAAAAGCGTTTACAAAATGCTCAGGAATATGAACAAAAAACGTGTACGAATTAGAATTTTTTTTCAATAAAAATCTTAATGATTACAGATACAAGTGGTGTTATGCGGGTGTTTTGTAAGTCACCGCCAGGAATAAAACCTACAGAAAAATTATATTGGAAATATCCACATCAGTTCTTTGTTTTAGACCCATTTCTTGTTTTGGTTTACAAATATGGAAGCAAAATATGGATTTGAGAAAGTGACCTAAAGCAAGTTTTTACTGAGGGCAAATTATAAACCTCATTTTTATATTTTGTTTTTATCCATTTCCACATTTTTGCTTTTTTTAGTGTTAGTACAAATACTTATTTTTCCTAGCGTTTTACGTTCATTGGTGTTCTTAAGTGATATTAAACATTAATACAAGAAAAGAATGTTCTTTGTTTTATGCTTTGGAAAATGCAGAAAAGAACTGTAAAAAAAACATGTTAAGGCATTTGCTACAGATCCATCGAAGGTGCTCCCAGATAAAAGAATTTAAGGAGAACTTGTAATGTATACCGATACGTCTGTTTTAGGAAACATAACTATTCTATTGCATAATTTCTTAGAGCTCTGCAATGTGCCTCTCCGGTGTTATCCACATATATTGGCAGCTGGGTGCTTGTGCCTACACGCTGACATTATTACTTCTTAGCAGACAGGATCATTGAGTAGGGAAGGCACACCTTGTTGCAGGGGAAATCGTAACGCTGTAATCTTTTCACTCATTTCTAGTAATAACAGAGGAACGACAAAATATAGATAAAAAAAAGTGCACGAAAAATGCAGCGTCTTCCAGGTCCTGCAAAGTGGATGGGATTTATAGAAATCTCACGCCTATTGTGCTTTTCTTTTTAGTCATCGTAAACTGAACTGCGGTGCGCGTTTGAAATCCGCAACGTCAATTTCTCCTGTGAGTATGCTGAGTTTTATGTGCAAATTTTACCTATAGTCTTAAATTAGATGCAGAAAAAGTAAAAAAACCCTGAGGCTATGTGCACACGTTGCGGATTCTGCTGCGGATCCGCAGCGGATTTTCCGCTGCAGATCTGCAGCAGAATTGCAAGTGATGTACAGTAGCATTAGATGCAATGTTAAAAAAAAAACGCAGTGCACATGCTGCGGATTTTTCCGCACGGATTTGGTGCAGATTTAAACCCGCAGCATGTCACTTCTTTTGTGCAGTTCCGCAGCGTTGTCAGACCTGCTCTAAATAGGAATCCGCAGGTCTGAAACCGTTGGGGAAATCCGCACAAAAACCACGGCAAATCCGCAGTAAATCTGCAGGTAAAAAGCAGGTCATTTTACCTGCGGATTTACCAAAATCTGTGCGGAAAATTCCTCAGCAGAATTTGCACCGTCTGCACCTAGCCTCAATATTAGTATAAAAACACATGTAATCTGCACATGATTGCATCAATAATAAAATGCACTAAAAAATTCAATAACAAATGCAAGCAACCCAACTTAATAGGTTTATAAATGGTGTACTCTGTAGCATGTTGCATTTTTTTTGGGGGGGGTTTCTACACGGTGTCAAAAATGCACTAAAAACTCATTGTGGGCATAGAACCTAAAGGTAAAAGGATTCCCTGCAGTTAGAGTAAAAAAAAAACAAAAAAAAACACGCTACCAAAGTCAGATAATTTCCAATGTCCATGTACATAAGAAGAACATGGGGTTCCAGGTACACTATAATGCATGCTGGTACTTAATGACAAACAGTAATATAAATGTTTATTGGACTTGGAATGAAAATCCTTCAGAAAAGCTTTTATGTTGCATTTTTAAAAATAAATTGCAGATTCCCACTAAGGAATCTTGCTGCCTGCGGCAAAATACCTTGAACAACTGTGAATGCTGACAATATTTTCCTTTAGATGCTCCATAAAGTGATGTTTAGCACAGAACTTAGGAGTATGTCTCAAAACCAATTGAGGGTACAGAATGGTGGCAGAGAATATAGAAAGTATTGAGCATGAATCTGCATAAATTTAACTAGTGTAAGAAAACACCCAACTGTTATTGCCATTTTTAATAATGGAGTTATTCTGGCCTTCTAACAATGATGGATTGTTACTAAAGGGGTAGTCCACTACTCAGACAATCCCTTCTCAATCAGCATATTTGCACCAGTAAAATAACATACTCACCTCAGGTGTCAGAACCATCAGACAGAGGAAGTCAGAGCTGCAGATTACCAATCACTTAGGCTGGGTTCATACTGCATTTGGGCAGTCCGTTAGATGGACTGCATTACACCGCGGTATAACGCGGTGTAAAGCAGTCCATTAACACTGCCATTGACCCCATTGTCAGGCGCATCGCGACGCATCCGTAAAGCGGCATGCGTTCGCGACGTGTTGTCTTTCAGTGACGGAGCCTCAGACGCGGCCTGCAGCTTCTGGGCTCCGTCACCACTAGCACAGATGAATCATCTGTGCTAGCACACTGCGCTAGCGGGTATATCATAACGCGATTGCGTTATGCTATACTGTTACCAGCCCGTCAACGCTATGTGTTGAACGGGCTGGTAAAACGCAGTATGAACCCAGCCTTACCCTTGATGTCTGATACGTCTGAAGATGGGGAGTGTGAAGCCAGTGCTGATTGGCTGCAGGGCTCGCGCGAGATTGTCAAAGAGGGTACAGACACCACTGGAATGGGGTCGGCATCGGAGGTCAGTATAAGGAGACACACTACCATATAACACGGTCCAATGCTATGCAATAAAACATCACATAGCACTCATCCCAGTGTTATTCTAGGGGGCAGTTCACATCTGTGATTATTTTCTCATGCCGATTCGGCATGAGAGAACAGTCACAGCATGCTGTGATTGTCACTGAGACTCTTGCACCCATATAAGTCTGCACTCGGATATCAACCGAGTGCGATGCGATATATACTGACAGCAGAGGAGATGGAGAAATTACATTCTCTGTCTCCTCCGCAGCTGTGCTTCGATCCTGTCATGCAAGGCGATCGGAGCACAGAGCACTGACACTTGGCTCAAGCTCGCAGCATAGCAGGAGCCGAGTGTCACTAGCATATCACATCCAGTGCTCTCACATCAGATGCTACATGGTGTGACAACAGCACTGACTTGCCTGGAGTGCGGACTGTCCACTGATCAAGCTCAAACAAACCAGGGTCGTCAATCAGCGAGGGAGGTGGAGACTTAAAACCAGTTGGAGGGAAACTGCATAAAGCTGACTAATTAGCATATTTGCTTAAACTTGAATTTCTGCAGAATAGAAGCAGCAATTAAAATCACCAAGGGCTTGATTCAGCAAGATGTTTTGGGGAAGTTTTCTTGTGTAAAACACCTTGAAATGGTGCAACATTTTTGTGCAACTTGAAGATGGGGGAAAAAAAAAAAAAGTCACAACTTATTACACAAATATACTGGATTAACATAACAACCTAACAACCTTACAGCAACGAGCTGTCCAGCTGGCTTTTTAATTTGGTCCAAATGTCTTGAGATTTGGCTGATGTGTACCCTTTAAGGGGAACTATGAAAATGAGAATGATGTCTAACATTGCAAATCCATAAATGTGACAGAGTAAAGATGATGGACCCCCAGCCAATTTTCACTTACGGTAATTATTCTATAGAAACATTATTTTTTTTATGGCTGGCTTCATAAGTTTTTTTTTTTTTTTACCACAGCCACTATGGTTCGTCCCAAGGAGGAAGTGAGCACCTTTGAAACGCGTTGACAAACCGCATTTAACCTTCACGAGTGTGAGACTCCATCTATCAACATTCTTCCTGTCCAGGCAGCGCAGGAATTAACCATTCAGTTTCACCTTTGATTGTTCTTCATCCTGTGGGTCAGCAGCCAGTGTTAGAAGTGGTTGTGCCAACACAATCCTGCCAGGTGAGCAAATCTCCCTTTATTTACATTTTCCTACCCTGATAAGACCCTATTTGCGCTATTGTCATTCCAGTTTTCTTACCCATAATCACAAGTTGGCATCCCCACTCCGTCCCCAATGAACTTTTATCCCCAGTAAGCACAGCAGTGCCCACTCTTTACCAAGCGGTCACAGATTCCTGGTCCTCATTGATTCAGTATTCACTTTTAGAGCATGCTCTAATGAATGCAAAGGTTACGGGAGCAAGCCCATTCTACCATAAGAAGAAGCCCAACTGGGCCACACTGAAAATCTGACCCTGGAGAAACATTTAAATAAAGCTGTACAATTCTTCATTCACTATAGATGTACTGTAGTGGAATCAGTCTGAAATCTAACATTTACACACAAACAACATGGAGAATAGTTCACTGATGACAAGTAGTATAAAAAAAATGCAAAAAACCCACAACTTTATAGCAAAAGACAACCCACAACCATTTAATGTTTTATATTTAAACCTTCTTCTAAACCAAATGTGATTTTCCATACAACAGCTGCGTAGCTTTTTGAAGTACATCTCCAATAGATTCCAGCTGGATCTCGGAAGACCAAAGCGCACGTGAAGAGCCCCTCACAGTATACACTACACCATTGCCTGATAAATTGGCTACAGAAAAATAAGGTAAGGGCTCTCTACGTCGTAGCCACATGCTCCCATGGATAAAGCAAAAGAAAAACAAAATGTAGTACCTCAAATGCATAAAAAGAGGCCATGTTGTGAAGGAGTATGAAACCCTTACCATAGCATTGAAACTATTAACACAAAAGCTACCATCATTTTTTGGACTAAGAAATGCACCTTTCAATAAGATGTGCCCCAGGTTTACACCGCATTTCCTGCTAAATAAAGCTTCCCTGGCGGTGTAAGTAAGTGGAGGGTCAATATCACTAATACAGTAAGATAACAGAACATTCTTCAATCAAGTATTTTTCATGCTGCCATTTTCCTTAACGAACTATATCACCCAAAGTAACAACAAACTCTACGTACTGTAAGTGAAACATTATTAATGACTTGTACTCATGAGCCTTTCAGAATACTCATGCATTTGCAAATGTCAGAATAAGTGTGTTATTATGTTTACTTCCTATGTACATCAATTTTGGCAGGCAGATCATTAAAAAAAAAGAAATAGAAATGGCAGAAAGGATATTCAACATTTCCAGTCCAACTTCACTTTTAATATATAGATAGATTTATTGAGGACCGGTCACCAGGTCAAAGTGGCACATTTTTTGTCCTTATTTGGTTTCCGTTTTTTTGTTCATTTGGAAATTCACCATACCGATCCAGAGACATGGGCATTTGCATTTAGTGGCAATTTTTATGGTCTTTACCAAGGTGTTGCTAATAGGAAGAAAAAAAAGAATAAAAAGGAGCAGGGTGAGGGACAAGGGACAATCCATTTTGGATTTTAAGTTCTGGACATCTCCTTCCCCTCCTGAAAGGTGCCCCCACCCTTGCATCCCCCAAAGCCATAAAAAGCCATGCAATGTGCTGCTTTAATTAAAAGGCTCTTTGAAGCTCATAACACCAAGGTGCGAACTCCTCTGCCGACCACAGGAAACTGAACCCTTTTGTGTGTCTAAACACATGATATACCTCGTTGTACAACAAGGCACAGCAAGGCTATGAGGTATTGAATCTGGAAAATGACCATAATAACAGAATGCAATATCTCTGAGCCTAGCCAAGTACATCATCCGAATCGGCGTTCCTTCCCTTATACGCCCGTGCCCGGCAGCCAATTGTAGCACTCTGTGCTATGGAGTTATAAAGCTCAGCCACCAGGAATTACATACAATAGACATATTTGGACTTGATGCGCAGATAAAATCCAGCCAAATCCAGTGGCGGTGCTGCCATTCCATTCAGAGCTTCGGGCAGAAAGTTGTGGGCCGTTCACGGTCCTGGACTGAAAATCATACTCTCAGAAATGGGAGGAGAGAGGCTGCACAGGCCCAGGGGTGGGCGTAGAGTGTGGGGGGAGCGGCCAAGGAGTTAAGTGTCAGCGGCCCACTTGGAGCTCAGTTTTTCTTCTGGCCGGAGGCCCGTTATCAGACAAAGCTAGGAAAGCCTCTAACTAAGATTTGGATCTGTAATCCATCAGTGCCTCCCTGTGGTCACATGCTACATAACATGGTAATTGCAACCTATCTATACCCTATCCTTCGTACTACACTCCTGACTGCAAACCTGTATATAGTTATGTAAATATATGCTTGTATATTTCTAGTGCGCCTTTTAGGCAATTAAATATAAAATTAATCTTGGGCTGCTCTTTTATCTCGATCCACGAATGCCCACATCTGCATTCTTGGTTGGTTATATGATACGCTACCCGGGTGGGTTCTTGACCCGATATAAGCCTGCTGTCGGACGGGGCTCATTTCAAACGGGGAACTGGTGGCAGAATACCGTATTGTTTTAGTGAGGAACTCTGGCAGTGATGGCCAGGAGGTTTATATATATATCCCAGCCTAGATTGATGATCTATATCCACCCTCACTGGGAGCGCCTCGCTAACTCGTACCTATAAGGGAAACCTTTCCGGCGACTATTTACCCTAGGTGCAGTTCCCTGACTGACCTGGAGCAAGTGGTGGCGCCAGAGAGCCGACCCCTGCTAGGTCCTTCTCTCCCCTCCCCCCGAGGTGAGCGAAGTCGACCCCCCACCTTCCCCTGTGAGATCCCTCAAAAGCAGCCTAAAGCCACCCCATAGAGTGCTGCAGGTCCCACCCTTTTGCAAAGCAACTATTTGAACTGAATAAAAAGGCTCATATCTCAAACTGTATGGCAGATTAGAATTCTTGCAGTTTTTTTTTATTTTTAAGGTAAAACATCCTTATTGTCAGGATTCTGAACATTTTTGATCACCTTTTGTGCATTACTGCCCTTTTCCAAGATGGCGTCTTTGGTCTCATGTGCACTGTGTCTTCCTGCTATATAACTCCACCCCAGCCTTTAGTCTGTGCTAGAGTATTCTGCCTTGCATCCAGCTTCTGACCTCTGGTGGCTCCCTGGCTTTGTACCTGCTCCTGTAAACCTGTTTTATGATCCTGCTACTCTGCTCTGAGTTCCTGCGGCATACATCGGTTTCCAGTAATCCTCCTTCATCTGGCTGCTTGTGTTACTCCCATCTGCATTTGCTGGACATGTAAGCTGTTGCAGCCCTGCGCTGCTTAAAACTGAGACTATCACCCAGGCCTCCCTGGTTGAGCTAAAGATATCATTTGAACTGCCTACCTGTGCTTGGACTAAACTAAGACTTAGTCGTGTCAAGTATCCTCAAGTTTAACTGTGCTTCATAGACTCTCTGCCTGATTGCATTTCTCTCTCAAGTTTCCTATAGACTGTTAAGCTGCATTTATTATCTACACCAAGTGTTGTGGATTTGAACTTTGCTTTGCACCTGTTTGAATCACCATGTGATAATATAGACTTTTCCACTTATAAGACTGTGTCCTGTAGTTGTCTTGTTCCACGCAAGAAGTCTCCTGAGTTATCCACTATAATTATTACACTTATAAGTTGTAATATTGTTTTGCAACGCAGAATTTGTGCAACAATCCAGCGACTTTTGGCATTTTAACACCAGTGCCGGCCAGCTAAGCCTTTATGGATGAAGCATGGTAGGGGCGCAGCTTTTCTAAGCAATCCTGTCAAATTCATGAAAAAAAATTACTTATTTCATTCTTTAGAATCCAGATGTCAACTGGTTGACGATTTGTGTTTTGATTCACATTGATATTTTGATCTCAACTAATTATGAAATTTCTATCAATGAAAATTCTCAACTTTCATTTGAGATCCAATGTGTTTTTATGTTTCGTAAAATGGGGCATTTTTTGTGGGTGTAATATCGGCCTCTCAAAAGGCATTTGAGAACTCAAGAGGCTATAAAGAACATAGATTTCTGAAATATTGCCTAATATGTTAAGAATACAGAGTCATCTGAACAGTCTACTTGAATAACATTGGTCCAAGTAAAATCTGTGTGATATCAGTTTTTTCACGGCCAGCACTCGGATCGAGACATGACCGTGTGAATGTACCTTTATCATTGTTCCTCCGAGTACTATAACATTTATGCACTTCACTTAATTTGTAACCATCATGCTATCCACTTCCTCCCCCTTAAAAATAAAATTGTTTACCAACAGCAAATTACATTATGTGTATAACCTTCTGCTGCACCCCATACGATTTCTACCAAAGGAGCCCTTGGTATAAATAAGAAAATGAAAAAGCAAGAAAAGTTAGACTTCTAAAATATAAAGTGACATTTCCATAACATTATGCTTAGTGAATGGTATATGGGCGTGAAAAATGAGAAAGTGACGGACCCCGGACTAATTAGACTAGCACCTGCCCAGGCAAATCCACAGACATGGACAGGTTAGGCGAATGATCTAATGTGTATGAGTGATTCCGAAACTGTCAACCGATAAATGATGTCAAGGTAAAGAAGGACTTGGCATGTCTGATTTGGTCGGATGAGATCCTTTGGTTCTCAGAAAGGCAAGCTGCTTTCAGAGTTGTCTGGCAGTCTCACAGAGAACACACAAGCACTTTGCCAGCTGAGTGCCCCAGTGTGAGAAAGTCAGAATAGATAGTTCGGCTAAACTATCTTAAGTGTATGTGTCTTTATAGGTCTACCCTAAAAGATGCTTTAGTAGGGGAAGAAAATCAGTAGTCTATGGACTGATAAAGGTCTATAATGGCTGCTGTAATCAATATACTTCTGCCATGATTGAAATAAGTCACCAGGGAAATGCCGCTTAGATGGTGACTTTAAGAAGGCAAATCATTTCATGATGGATCTTCAGAGCATGAATTGGATAGATCACTCAGCAATGTACCATATTGATGGTTTGAAATTTGATTTTTCATTACTCTTTGCTCTTGTTTTGCCGAACGATTCAACCTTCCGCATTAACAGTGGTAACATCCAATATGGTGCCAACATGCCTGCAGCATTGGTCTTGTCTTTACAATATAGTGTACGATGTCAGCTGCAAGTGCTACTAATTGTTAACATTTTACTACATAATTTTCTGATTAGTTTTTTTTCAATCTTTTAATTCCCATTAAAAGAACTAGTCGCTTAGGAGAACATTTTCCACTTCGCATTCCCATAAAAGTTGTGTTCCAATGTCTGCAGATACCAATGCGGATCCATTTATAGCTCTGAGATCTTTACAACATTAGATCATCAACATGAATAATCTTTATCTCTTCTCCAGATGAATCAGATTAGAATATTATCTTGTTTAGGAATAGAATTGATGCCACAGTTCACATTCTTGTCACAGTCAATAGACATATTGTATGCAGAGATCACTCGGAGCAGAACGGAAGGCTCGTTCCCACAGTACACGGAGGCCATGCACTGCAAGCAGTTAATCCCAGTGGATAGAACTCCTTTCTACTTCACAAGGATGTTGGTCTGTGAACCTGATGATCTCCATGGATGCTCTGCTTACTGTGAAAGTTTCAATGCTCAGAATATTTTACCAGTGAAAAATTAGTCGCAAATTAGGGTTTGTTTTATTTGTTTAACCTAAAAGCAAGTGCTGCTGGGAAATGTAGTTTTAGCCAAATGGCCGGTCCTATTTTTATTTGCAATATGAAGATAGATGTACAGATATTGATGGAAAAAAAATGCACAAAAAAAAAAGAAAAAGAAACAATCTTTACGTTGGATCTGCATGTTAACAATAAGCATGCATTTACCATGCCTTGTGAAAAATAATGTAGTGGTGGAAATTTAATTATAGCAATACTTCACATTATGTAGGAATTATAAAACTATTCTCCAAAAAAGAATTCTATATTTTATTTTCCATTCTGCAGGCCAGGTAAAGGAGGTGTAGAAAAAAACAGAGATGGTCATTTACACAGGTAAATCTGTGATGTCTGCCACCTTGGCTTGGTCTCAGGTATTTTTTTTTTGTTCTATTAAGAAAAAACACAAATGGCTGCACGACAGGACGCCCATAGATTAACATGATCTCCCCACAGCTGTAGTCAGTATTGCTGAATTATTTTTTTTAATATGTTTAAGACTAAAAATGATAGTGTTTCATTTCCACTATATTTTAACTTTTTTTTTTTAAACCACAACGACATTTTATAAAGTAACAAAATAAACACCATTCACCCTTTTTCCTCCCAGCAGTCGAGGCAATTTTTGTAAAGCAGTAACTACAGTCATGGACAAAAGTTTTGAGAATGACACAAAT